>JAQGBY010007791.1:0-11376 GCA_034698785.1 Mycogona germanica
GCTCCGTCGCTAGCGAATTATGATGGTGTACTTACGGTATGTTCATTTTTATGCCATTTCATTGAGCCGTTCTGAAAATTTGCTCTGCACACCAAAATCCAATTCTTTGTTTTATAATATAGGATTATTCGAGTACAGTATAAATATTAAGGTGATAAACAAAGACCGGCGTCCTCCAATGATTGAAAGTGTCTCCGCAAACGTATGACTTTGACGTTATTCAAATTACGCACGTCCAACCAGACAACCAAGGCTCAAGTTCTATACACCAGCTCTCTCTCTCTCTCGATCTCTCTACTGGTTCCCAGATTCATGATTGAATTCATTTTCACCAGTTGATGCAACCGGGGGTATTTTTCCACAAGTCCGCCACACCTCTGGTATAACCTGCTGATTGTCAGTTCTCATTCAGTCGCTAAACGCATGAGCGATCAACGCTCGATTCATTTGAAAGGGTGTATATGGGAGAGTCGTGGATTTAGAGAATAGGGGACCACACCAGATTTTTAAAAAAATGAATTGTCCTCGGGAATGAGACAATATTCCTCACACCCCGTTAAAAACGTCCACTGTTGTGGCCGTGGGCTCGATCATAACGGTCACATCATCGCATAAAATATTCAAAATTTGGACAGAGATTGCGGCGACAATTTTTATTATTATTATTTCAATGTGATTAGAACTGTTTATTATGAGCGGATGAAGGTTTTGTTCAAACAAAGCGGCTACGGACATTTGTCAGCTGATGTCAGTCAAATCCAAATTCTCGTTATTCACCTCTGGGAGCGCTGCGAATTTCTAATTAGCCATAGTCCAAAAATTGATGTATCATTAACTAATTAATTGTTATCCTATCTCCGATTTACTTTAACTTCAGTGAACCGACTCTTTCATTTGCTCATTTTCCGTCAGACAATGGGCCGGTGCACCAGGAAAGATATGAAAATTAAAATAATATTGTAAAAACATTCATAACGTGACATTGCCCCTCTGCCGAATGGTCACGCCAGTAGCTGACTGTTAGAGTGTTGCATCAGTAGATGCAATGGAAGTCCACCAGAGGACATCACAACTGTCATGCGCTGAGGCCATATTTCTCATCGTGTCTTCCAATATTTCCTAATCGTGTTTATGATTTATTTCATCGATTCTGAGTTGAAATGATGAAAACAATTTTTTTGTTTCTTTTATTTATTCTTTTATTAATTTTTTTCCGAATGCCATGGAGGCATTCGGCTCATTTCATTTATTTTGAAAAACGAATTTTAGGGTTACCGTACTTTTTGAAGCTGCCAGTATGACCCAAACGATATGTGTGTTTTTGTCGGCCATCACAAAACGCAAATCGACAAAGTTACTAAATTTATTCTTTTGTGTCTCGCTTATGATTTTTTGTTTTGTTTGTGTTTGTTTCTATGCAGAAAGAGAATATCGCTGTTTGGGTGAATGGGAGGAAGGTGATGTCATGTACACCTACACCCAGCGTCGAGACCTCCACGGATACCAGTGCTTTGTGAGTGCATTTCCTCATTTCTCCACTTCAAACACACACACACACAAACGGTTCTCGAGTGGGAAAATACAACATCTCATCTGCATATATGTGGCTTTTGTTCCAGCCGTGACACTTTCTAAGTTATCACTCGGACCCCCCATTGTTTAATTACACATTTATTCGGGCGCCCAACATCCTCCTGAGACCAGGCGCCTCTACTTATATTTAGACGACCCCACTTTAAATGAGTATCCACATTTTACCAAACTCCAAATTATTTAATTTTTGACATTAAGTTGCCCGCTTATCACCAAACCAGCCAGTAAATATGCAGTAAATATAAAAATGACTTACAAAATAGTAAATTATTTCGTTAATTTGTTTTCACTTGAAAAGATGAAAATAGAGTTGTCGTACAAAGTAAATGGCAACAATGATCAATAAAAATATTATCCACCAACAGAATTTCGCAGCTATTCGGTATCAGATACATTCTCCTATCATTAATACAAAATATTCCTAAACGTAGTCACACTAAACACCTAGACCATACAGAACTTGTGACAACTCCGAGAAACTTCTGAAGCACATATATTTTAATCCATGTAATGTGGCACACGATGGTCTCTGGAGAATATATGGCTGGCTCGCTAATATCATTTCGCCCACTGTACTTAAATTACAGTGGATCGTTTGTTTAACCTTGCCGTGCCTGCACTGCCAATCAAGGCGACTTAAATGTTGCCGCCATATTTGGAGCCATTTTGGACGATTATCACGAAAACTGTGAACCCCTTTTTGAATAAGTCTAAGTCATATTTTTAATTTGGGATTTCCAAGATAATGCTTTTAATGTCTCGATCAACCCATAAAATATGTTCTTAAACGGTAATTACTTTTAAATAATTTAAACGACGAAATTGATTTAGATCAAATCGTGTTTATTTTAGACGCTTTATCTAAATTCAAATACATCATGATTATGAAATTGAGTCGCTATTTTGTTCCGATGGCTCAAAATCTTTGGGACAAAATTATTTCTCAGATTATAAAAATCCTAAAATTTCGGAGCTTACAAATATAGCGCTTAAAAAGATTTACATTTGGTTAATGAATTAACGTTCAGGCAAAAATTACAAGTCGCCTCGATTTGCAGTGACAGCCTATTTATAAAACTGGTTGAAGTTGGTGTTTCCCACACTGCAAACATATTATTTAAATTACTTTTCTCCGTTCCCTTATACTGTATGATCCTTGTCTTGATGCACTTTGCGAAATCCTTTTTTGTTTCGAAAAAAGAATAAATATTTTTTAAACAAATTCTCCAATCCTACTACATTGCACCTTACATACATACAATAATACATACACATATGTATATTGCACCAAAACGTAACTCAACGAAGACAGAGGTTTAAGGACGACTAATAATCGATCACAACTTGAATACAGATGCAGATTGAAGAAATCCTGGCACACTCTACGATTAATATTGATTTACTAATTTTATTTTTTAAAAAACGCATGTGACCTCTGCGGCCTGAATTCAGGATAGGGATCACATAATACGATGTACTCGTACAATGTCACTAAAACACGACGTTCTTTTTTATTTGTAGGTTGGCAAAATTACAGACGGAGAAGATGTGTTCATCAAAGAAGCCGGCGACAATTGTGTTCGTGGCATGGATCCGCTCAAGTTTGGAATGAAAATGACAAAGCAAGGTGAGAGGGACAAAGATGTTGCATCTTATACGACTATTATCGCTATTTGTTTCACGATAGAGCGAACTTAATTCTACAGAGTAGATATATTTTTTGTTTCGATCTAATCATTTCCTATTGGTCAAGTAGCGAACGGTGAATTCGTGATTTCACAAAATGAGATCACGTTTAAAATAATTGTTGATAATTAAAGTACACCGAAAACATTTTCACTAACAGTGCAGTATACTCGAAATACAGGGTGGCCCAATCAAGTCACCTTTTATAACCATATTTCCTCTACAATTTTTTCGCTACTATGATCATCCAAAAACGCAATGGAAATGGCATAGTGCGGCAAGTTGAAAAATATGTGCCTACATTTAATACTTTTTAGAAATCATGTTTCTTTCGTTTAGACGTTATTCATATTAGAAATGGGGGTTGTGCCCGGGACAGACCGGACAAAAAGGAATTTTTATTTTTTATTTTTTATTTTATTCATAACCCATGCGTGGCGGATTTAAGGGACATGCCTGTCTCTGCCTGCATGTAACTATTGTTATTCATATTGTTAACATTTTCTTTTTGCATTTTACAAAAGGATCCTGTGACCCAGGCGCAGTGGCGGACATGCCTCATCCTGACCCCGTTGATCCCACGACGACCAGTGGATCGAGACAGCGCCCCAGCATTCCGTTGTCCACGCCCCGCATAGAAAACAATCCGACCACCACAACCAAGCCGTGGAAACCAATCACGGGTAAATAAAAACGTTTCAAATGTGTCGCATGAAATTACCCAGATAGACCATCCATACGGAATAAAAGTGTTTCGAACTTGTACAACCATCGTAACTACGTTGGTTGAACGGGCTGATTTGTGGTACGACGGTGTCTCTCGACGATTCCCGACTCGGGGCTCTCTCCTGGTGTAAATGTGTCCGTTGCATGCATGGTCTCTCTCAGTGGTCACGTAATTGTTGTAATGAATCTAATGAAACGTTTCTTGTTGCATTCTAGCGAGGCCCACCGACTACGAAAACTCAGGAGCTGCAATCAACACAGTCACGGTGCTGCTCACTTCACTCTGCATAGCGACGTCGCTGCTGTTCCATTTGTCGTAGGTCGAGATCGTCCTGGCTCAGCGGAAAAAGGATATTAGAACTGATTGGACGCGTTGTCTTTAATCACAACAAAAACTGTGTCCCGTGAACTAGTCTGTCTCAATTGTGGTGTGGCGCTTTGCAAAATTGCATGACCATTCCGGAATTACCGCAGGGGAGCGAGAATGTTCCACCCTCCCGTGTGTTTTTGACGTTGGCTTTCACCTGGACGGAATGTGAATATATTGTGCCCGTGCAAATGTCGATGAGCGCATATATATATATAAGTTGAATGCCGAGTGAGTGCGACTTGGAATATTTTTATGTACGAAAGTGAGAAAAACTGTACTTAATACCTGTGACCAAAGAGTGCACTTATAATAGGGACAAAAGGTACACCGTATTTTATCTTACTGTGGTGCTACTTTGCATGGCCTGCTCGATTGAGTTTCAGATCTGTAACCAATACTTATAAAATTAACAAATCCGCATCAATTTAAGAATAAACACTCTTTATACTGCAGCGTACTTGAGATTAGGCGCATTGCGTATTAATTCGTAACGCTTGACCAAGTCTGAATGCGCAGTCGCAGAAAATTCAAATTCCTTGTAACTAAACAAATTTAGGTTCACTCCAAAAATAAATCCTACCGATGTTGTGCTTGCGCCACTCCTGCGTATCACTCACTATGCTGGTGACTTTGAAACACATGAATGGAAAATTAGTCCAGCGCCGCTCGGCCTGCAATGTGCGCCAGACTGTAAAAAGAATTGTACGGTATTTGGGCACTCATAGAAACAACACTTGCACAGTGCCCAAGAAGTGCTCAAATGTAAAAATGGTAGACCCTTATGTCCAGATACACCCATGCAACCCACTGTAATTTCGTTGTGAGCCTCTCAAACAATCTTTGGGAGTGTTTTCCTTCCCATCCCAATGTATTTGGATGGGGAAAAATCCTAGCAATATGTTATAATACCACGTTGAAAATGAAATAAGAGAAAAGTAAATCAGAACTTCACAACCAAGCCGTAGGAGATGCGAAACACCATTTTGTTCCTGTCAATAATCTTTTTTAATACTTTGTACATAGTTTATAATAATAATAAATGTAGTTGATCATTGATGAAAATGATGATTAAGTTTGATGATGTAGATGGTTAATAAAATGATAAAAATGAGATACACATCTTGTGGCTTTAGTGATGATCGTGGCGCGTACACTTACACTGTATATATTTGTCTGACATGCCGAATTTTAAATCACTGGGGGAATGCCGATAGGGTGACTGTGCATTACAATATTTAATATATATAATCATTCACTGATTGAGGAATCCTTTTTGTTCCTTGATCATGCTCAGCTACACAGGAAAAGTTTACGGCGCTTGTTTAGCGATTATCTAAATTAAAAAAAGACACTCTGAAATATGTCAAACTTGAACCTATAACTTATGACTAAAATCCAACTTGATAGGACGATGATTTCAATAAACAATGACCCGATTTCATTAATAACTTCGACAATTTCTGAAATTTAGTGATATCCAAACAATTTTTTCAAGGCACTCGCTTGTAACTAAATATTTTCTACGACATTTCTATTTTCGATGGCAATAGTGATTTAATTTTTCAGTAGTAATTTACGATCAATCTACAACTCTAATTGTCATGCAACAAATATGCCAACAATCGTCGTAGATCAGAAAATCCACGTGGTGACAACCAGTACATTCAACATTGTAAAATAAAAAATTAATATTGCTGCGAATTGAAATGTGTACCAGATTGCCGTTTTTTGGACAAAACTACAGACGTGGAGCAGTTCAAAACTGCAATGCGCGGTGATTGGCTGCATAACAAAAAACATCACAAAATAAGCCAATCAATCACCGCGATTTACAGGTCCGTAGTTTCCTTCAGAACCACAGCTAAGTTGGCCGTGATGTCGTTCCTAAAACATTCTGCAAACTAAACTTGAGAATTTGGATGTTGGGCTCACACATGATTTACTTTGACGTTCTGTATGTTTTGCGGACGCCGTTAGGACGGAAAGTAGGCAGAAGACAGCGGAAAGCCTCTGGTTTCTACATCCTTGTTGGAGGCAAGCGGTGCTATACTGGTTCGTGGTAACCTCATGTTGCTGGTGAATCTTGGACGAGGCTGGCCGGCGGAAGACATAGGGTTGGGTCCAGGAACTCTGCCACCGGGCTTGGGCCGAAAATATTTGGAATCCAGAGGCGGATCACTGAAAAAATATTAGTCAATCAGTGGAAACAACAAAAAATCCTAATGATTATGGTTGTTAAAGATAATTTAGAGTTTGCGAATGTCGCGCAATTCACCAACTTCAAACATCAAAATATCGTAAAACTCAGATCGTTTTTAAACTAAACGTTTTTAGAATATGCCGGACATTTCTGGTGTTCTGAATGATTTTGCATGCGAATCACGACTACAAACGAAGAAGTCGTCTTTAATTTTCCTTAGCAACACACTGAATGTCAAGCATAATTTCTTTATAACGAAAACTTATTTCAATTTAAAGAGACTTACTTTTCCGCACCCGAGATACTCGTGGTTGTCGTATGGTGATGTATGTTAGATTCCTCGGGTATGGCCGAGATGGGTGATCGTCGCACACCAGGTGGCGCCTGCTCCGCGCTGAAGTGGCCGGCGGCCGATAGAGGCGGCGTGGTCCCAGCAGCAGCGAGGTTGGGCGTCGAGGTGGCAAACAGATTGGCCACGTTGCCCAGCACTCCAAACGGCACGCCGGCAGTGTCTGTTTTTCGTTGGGTCGATTGCGCCTCGTTCAATTGCTTGTTTAACCAGTTGATCACTGAATTGGGTCATAAAAGAGATGTTCAGATTATAATTCTTTTCAATTGTTTTTGGCATTGTAAAAGTACTAGCGCTCTTTATTCTGGACACAGCGGAAGAATGCAAATAACTCCTCGGAGGTACGATTCCTCAAACAACTCAATTTTTAAAAACATGCGCAACATGACTTCGCCATCACTCAATGATACATTTCTTTCTCAGAAAAAGCTCAGCATTTGCAACGAGTACCATCCCTTACCATTCTCGTTGGTTTTAATAACTTTCAAGTTCTGGTCCAGTTTATCTTGCGCCTCTTTCAATGAATTCTGCAGGCTTTTCTCCTGCACCAATAAAAAATAACACATCGAAATTAAAATTGAGTTCCCGACTTCGACTTTAATCCACACTAGTTCTTAAAACATACGTCGTTGTCGTGCTGAATGAGACGCTCTTCCAATGTGGTCAGGCGACTCTGCATACTTTCGACTTGTTTTTCTTTTTCGGTGACCACCTTCTCTTGTTCTATCGCTACTTGAGTCCGCAGTTTCACCTGATAAAAATGAGGAGAATGAGCACCAAACAAAATCCTAACATTTGTTTTATTTATTCAAAACATGAGTTACCTTGGACTGTAGATTTCGTATTTCCGTTTGCAGTTTCTGGATGATCTCATTTCCTTTGAGTATTTCGTTGGAAAGTGTTTTGATGGAGTCGGTCCTTCTGGCGATCAACGCTTGCTTCTGTTCCAAGTCTATCGTTAAGCCATTCTGTATATGCAATATAAATGAAAAATATTAGAACACTTGAAATTACACGATTGGGAAATTAAAATGACGAATTTGGAACAAATCAAAAGTTGATAGCTAGCTAATTCATAATATCAAAAATTAAAGCATTTCACCGAAAATAGACGCTCATAAGTTTCACAAAAACAGACGAACAGAGTCGGCGGCAAACTCTTCAAATTTTTTTTTTTCGCCCGGCGCTGTCCCGGGCACAACTTGCTATTTATTAAATATAAATTCAAGACGTCCTATTCTCATAATTTTTGATTAACAGTGGAGAGCTTTTATCCACAGGGCCACCAGAGATCGAAAACAACTTGACAGCACAGAACAACACACATCTTCGCCAGTATCCCGGATATCGAACAAGGTAGTTTGTGCCGAGAGTCCTCCATGACGAAACACACGAGGATATATAGAGAATGCCAATTAATTTTGTAAGTCATCGTTGCTGAGTTGATTGAGAGACTGATTTGTGGTGCGACAATCGCGAGTTCGACACTTGGCGGGGGCCCTCATTAATTCGATCCCTGCAGAATCTCACCTTTTGCTCGGCGAACGAGTCAATCAGAATCTGTTGTTTGGTCAGCTGCGCCTCACGCTCCCTAGCCTCCTGCTCGATGGTGGCTACCCGAGCCTTCAGGTGTCCGGCGCTCCGTTCCCACTCGTCGCGTGACTTCTGAAGGTGAACATTGTCGCGAATGATTTCATGCGACTCGAGGCGCAGCTTTTGCAGCTCGCCTTCAGAGGTGTCCACCCTGTTCCTAAGGTTGTGGATGTCGGACTCTGCCTGGTGCCGCTTAGCGTCCAGTTCGTACACCTGGCTCTCCAGCGCGGCCACACTTGACTCCAGGCGGCTCACCTGATTGCGGTGGGACGTCTCCAATTCGCGGATCTCCCGTTCGTGCTTGTCCTGCAGCGTGTGTTCGACCTGGAAGGGAACGCAATTGATGCGGCTCTTTAGGCTAATTCAAGTAATGCGAGCTCATTCATCGAGCTCAGCAATCATGAAAATCCTGTCAGTCAAGTCGCACGGCCTGTTTCTGCCCGGGGTAATTTTTTTTTATTCAACGCCACTTTACATCATACATTACAATTTGTCAGTTCGAAACAGAGAACCGAGTGTGGCGCGATGGTATCAGGCCCTCGTATTGCTGTGGCAATGTTTAGAGGAACATACGATATGCAATTACAGGGAAATTTATTAGACTTCGGAGGGCTAAGGCTAATGTTTGGCTAAAGCACCGAGGTGTGGGTACACCTGTGATATTTGCTACTGTTGATCGAGATATTATATTAATATTAATTATATTATATATATATATATTAAACGTAAATGATTTTAATTGTCAAATCGGTACCTGATACACTCGGTCCTTTTCTCTATTAGCCTGCAACTCGATTCGATTGTGGAGAGTCGATGTCTGGTCACGCAGTTCGTTTTGAAGGCGGTCGATCGTTCGCGACTTGTCGGCCAGGTTCTCCTTGCATTCTCTGAGCCGAGAAGTGAGCTCAGATTCTGTGGACAGTAGATGGCTCTGAAGTTTTTCATTCTTCAACTAGAAAACGAATTGTACATTAGGTAAGTGTCCGTGGTTTAAAATTGTGTGAATATTATATACAAACGATTTTCAACATGCACAGAACAAAGAAGTGCTCCTAGAATGTCCAACAGTTATGTTCCCGGGGAAGGGGACGAAATAATCTCAGGTTAATATGAAATCCATCATGCAAAAAGAACATTTTTAAAGTGTTGGCAGTGATTTATCACTACTCCAAGCTCAGCCAAAAAAACAAAATTTAATTTGTGTCATCTCGAAAGTCTCTTTGGCATACCTTCGTTGCTTTCAGAGAGGCAGCCAAAAACCGCTTCACTTCGTTATCGGTGCCGGCCACCAGCTTGAGCGAAAGGTGAACCAGATGCTTGAAGGGATTCACTTCGACGATACTTAACAACGCTCCTCCATGTGAGTCAGTAAACGTGAGTTGAACGACAAATCTGAAAAGGAAACGCGAAATATGTCAAATGAAAAGCGAGAATAACTATTTTTCTGGAGAAACGTTGGCAAAATACAGAAGTTTAAATTGCAGGCTGAAATGCAACAAAACGTGAAGAAAGCACAAGGGAGCCTTTTCGTATTGACTGAGTGAGACCGATTTACCTCTTTTTCAGCCAATCAGCCGCAAGCTGATCATCCAGCATCATAACCTCCATATGACCATACTAGCCATCAGCCGCATCGAATGAGCGTTAATTATTTTAATTAATTTCCGTCTGTTCCGGAATTAAAATCTGAACCACTGCTCTTAGCTGAATTCTAATCAATGCCATTAATTCCTAGGTCTTTTGACCATCTAACTGAAGTCTTTTTAAGTTCCTGAGTGAGAATAACTTAATATATACTTCAGAAACTATACTACACTGCAGAACATCGGCCTTCACTCATTAAGGCATGTTCTGCAGCTGTTCACCATTCCCTGAATAATTCATGACACTGAGCCGCCGTTGGACAAACTAGCCGCACCGCAGATCAGCCAACCTCTTAATTCACCATCCGTGGCCGTCACAATCGTTCGGTCTTAATAGAGGAGACATTGTCAATAGTTGTGCAATTGTAATTTGGGCATGTTATAAATGTACCTGGGGTTTTCTTTGACTTCTTCCTTATGACACAGCTCCAACAAATCAACAAATGTTTGAGGGAAAGCCACGAAATCTATAAGTAGTCCCTGCTGTAGTCGAAGCCTATTAAAAATGTGCTTTTCATTACATCATTATTGAAACGAGCAATCGCAACATTGTCAAACAAGAGTTTGGACATGCGCAAAAAAGTAATAAAGAAACATTTACATTTTTTGTAGTCTGACATAGGAAATGTTTCAACTTACGCTTGATAATCGTCGTCATTCAATTTCATGTGGTAATAGAACAACTGGTCTTCCTCGTCCGTAATACGAATTGACAGCTCCTGAAAAAGCATTGATGCAGAAATGTTATTAGCAAAAACACAAATAATTAAGAACACATTATGACCTTAGCTCTTAGGAGATAAAATGGAATACGAGAATACCTTCCGAAATAGTCCACTGTTACAGGACTGAAGGTCTGCGTCCACAGTCAAATTAGAGTTTCTGTCAATATTTTAATAAATCAACAGAATAAATGACAAAACTAAAATATTTCATGCGCTTCAATGTGTTTTGTCCCATTCCCCAAATTTAAATAAGACGAGTCTGGATTTATGCGATCAAATTTTGGTCCCACGTCAACGTTCTTGAGGGTGGACGTAAAGTAAATGGACTCGGTTACTTAGATCCTATCGTGGCAACAACTGTGAAACGACGACCCACCATATTCGTACTCTGCATACAAGGGAGCAAATCAAACATTTAGATTTAGATTTGATTTATCGCCGCGCCATAGCATTATGGCGATTTCCGTATGTGGGGTGAAATGTTAATGAGA
>JAQGBY010007792.1:0-11375 GCA_034698785.1 Mycogona germanica
CCCGCGCCGGGAATCGAACCCGGGACCGCCGAACAACAGTCCGTCATAAACCAACTGCGCCACGACGGGTCGTACTGATTTTTAATTATAAGACCACTTTGCCCATAAACTGAATCATTTGCGCCACTAGAGCTTACACAAACGATGGACATAAATTTGCAAAAGGAATTATGTTGTTTTTCCATTGAGCTCCCCTCTGGGCTGTCATTTCTAGGTTTGTATGGCTTACAAATGAAGGACCTAGACAGGGCAACATTTTGGTGACAATTTCAGTAATACACTGTAGTCTGTCTATACGTGTGAATTTTGTATAAAAAGAAAACCGTCACCCTGTAATCTTTCTCAGCTTATTATAATAAACATGTAAATATTTTTTTCCAGGAGTCATAAGTTTTTCGCATCCATGCAGGATATCGTCATGGTGAGGCGTGCAGAAATTTTCCTTTATGACTTTTCTTAAAAAGAAAAATCCAACAATTTCTATTCAGACAGACGTATTCGCCGAAAAATATTTCTCCAAGCCAATTGAGGGAGAGAATGCTGCACTTTCCAGAGAGAGAGTCTCGTCTGTGGGTGGCGAGTGCGAGCAATCGGCGTGAATAAGTGTTGCCATTTATGAAGCAGAACCGCAATAAAATCTCCATTCTCCTAATGCAATTGCTGAGCAGTCGTGCTAATGACTTAACTAAATTTTCAGCTTTATTTTCGTTATTTCCGTTGCGTCTGTTGCCAAACGCGCAGCTCTTCCGTTCGCCAACATTACGGATAAGAGAGATGGGTTCCCCCATTTTTCTCAACTACTACTTCTATGAATACATTTTCTATGTTCTTGAATTCACCCCCATCAGCCACTGAACAGAAACAGCATCACCGTGTTTCGCAGCACTTCATCAGTGTCCAGTAGAGAGGCTCATGGGGTTTTCCACTGGAATCGAGACCAGAGCTTTACATTTCTTAAAATGCAATCGGAAAAGTCTCCATGTCAACCCCTCAAGAACGTAGACTGGGCCAAATTTAGATCACACAAATCCAGACTTGTCGCTTAATCTGGTAATGGGTAATGAAACAAAATACCATGAAATAACCTCTGACGGAGGTGATTCCCGAATTTAAGCAAACGGAAATGGTCCTTGACAAGGTTAATGCGGTTAGATTAGACGATGGCACTGATGGTCTGAAGTCCTGACAAATAATCTGGTTCGTCATAAGCAAAATTAACCAAAAAATGATTATCGATTTAGTTCGCGCTCATAATCGATATCGAACGGCAGCATATGCTCATAATCCCTTTTCGAGTGGAACAGACCTATAATATAATGAGAGAGGGCTGTGCGCACGATTTATTTTTAGCATATTGCAAATGAGACAAGAGTCATTGCACCATTCACCTTCAAGCATATTCTCCCGGCTGACTCCTCGCTCATGATGGGGGAAAATCGATTTGAAGCTACGAAATACTTTGTCGCGAACTGTGTGGGTGGGTGCAACTATTTAACTACAAATATGCATATTCATAATTGAGGTCACACGAAAAATTGAATTACTATTAGTACATTATCGTCTGTGTTATTAAATTTAACAGTAGCAGATGTTGAAAATGCGATGTACATAATGAATGAACGATCGACCAATTTATCGAACGAAGATCCGAGCCACCGATATTACAATACTACTTATAACAGTTTCTTTTCAGTGAATTCCTCGGTCACAAAGATAACTCACGAACGACGCAACGCAGCACTATAAAATTTACGCTGCATGTAGTCATGTTGCTTTACAAATAAGGTCAACGAACTTATTTCAAATTGAAAAGTTCGATAATTGAAAAGTTCGATTAGTAGCCGATGGAAATATAATCAGAATAAAAAGATTGTCGGAAATGCAAAGGTCATGCCATTCGATCGATCATTGAATCTGAAAAATTTAGGATTTTAAAATACGATTAAATCTAAAAATTAAGATTCTTTTGCGCACATCTCACAATTATACCGATGGGCTAAGAGGGTTAGGCTTACATGGCAGGTACGTCTTGGGAAGAATGGGGTAATTATAATGAATCCTGAAATCTTTTTATGATATTTTCATCAACATTTAAATACCACAAGGTAATGAAGGTACCAAGCGTGTACTACAGTTATATCACCACTTACTCATACAAATGCACGTATCCTAAAGTACATGTTTGTACACGTAATATTCATACAATAAAATTCTATCTCGTTTATCACCAGTAATAAAAACACAGCAGGCCATAAAGTGTTGAGTTTATACGCCACAGTGCTACTGTTAATTATTCACGCGTTACTACTTTTCAATGGAATCGTTTTTTTTTAGTTCAATCAATTATTGCAAAGCGTTCGACCCAGTTTTTTAGGTCGACACCACCACCACCACCACCACCACCACCACCCACCGCGCGCTTCTCTCTCTCTGTCTCCACCCCTTTCGTTTCTATTAACGATTAATCAGTCTCCCCCCCCCCACCTTCGATCGAAACCCCTCAAAATCGAAATCATTGTTAAGAATTGTTCGTCCGTAGCAGCTAGCGGCGTCCTTCCCTCGCTCGGCCTAATCTGTTTTGATGGACTCATCAGGAGGAAAATTTATATATTGCAGCGCTGCTCTGGTGTCTGTTGGGACGAACGTTGTCGTCGTCGCGCCGGCGTTTGTTCTACAATCTGGGTTGAGGCTCGTTGTCGGCAATGACAAATGAAAAGACATTCCATTGTTGAGTCGCCCGCAATGCGTTAGCAGCGATGAAGACAGAAACGCGATACTGCTTTTTTCTATATGGCTTAAGATGAAGATGTGAGATTGCGGATGAATGGTGGAAACTGCGGTCGGAGACATTTCGCCGTGCAGGGTGTCCCGAAAGCAAATGTTTACACTTGGGCAAGTAAACATCAGATGATCTTACAGTTTCAGTTTCGATTTTAAGAAATTGTTTGTATCGGCATCTTGAAAGAATGTGACATAACCTGAAATGCCCTTTCAGCACCCAGCAATGCGAATATTGAAAATAATTTTAATTTACTGACTATTTAGTGACATGTTTACATTTCCTCAACATTACATAATCGCAATACTTTTTAAGATACTGGTACATTCTTAATTATGTTTGTTGAGGTGACTAACCACCTTTCTAGGCTCAAAGCCATCCGAGGGGGCAACTTGGTAAATTTTACAAGAACATTGAAAAGTGTTTCTCGATTAAAGTGAAACCTAAAATTAAGATGTCGGTGGTGGGAAGTTTGGGATGAAAGTTCAGGTATGGGCAGAACTTCCTGGTTTGCAGCAAATCGGTTTAAAAAAGTTCTGTCTAAGCTTGTGGTTGGTGGGTTGGTCGCTTCAAATGGCGGATACCGAGTTTAAGCGTCCACCCGAATAATCTATTACAGAGTAAGACATAGAGACGCACTGGTCGAATAATTTGTGTCCCAAGTTCGTGTTCACCCATGCGTAATAACCTCATTAAGTCCACAGATCCGTTCGATCATACCGCAATTATTCAACAGTAATATGGGAAGAAGAAATGAACTGCAATGGGAATCTTAGCTACACAAAGTACTCGTAACAAAGTAATAACGTCTGTAGACCGGCGATGCGGTTTACTGGTTTCTTGACGCCCCCGCGCCCGGTCACCTCAGCTGAAAACAAACAATTGTGTTTCCAAATGTGTTCCAACAGTATTTATCTATGTGGCAATGTCGCAACTTCGGTGGTCGGAAACACTTCAAAAGGTCAAAAGTTGAAAATCTTGCAATAATATATTTACATAGTGTGCATTCAGAGAGTGAGTCATAGTGAAGTTCAAATATAAAAAAGAACGTACAAAAGAGGTTTTTCTGAAATATGGAGGCTGTTTGAGGCGTATGAAGAAAGAGTTCCTAGTCGCATTTTTTATGAGGGTGTCTGCAGTGGTGCCCGGTTTGCCGGAAGCAAATCCCCCGAAACCCGATCCTTATAACGAAGATTTAAATAAATATCTTATTTTCAATATCATTCAAATTTCATCAAGTAGGTGAAACCACAAAATAGACAATGTGTATTTTTTGTTTCGGCGAAAATGTCACACGTAATGGTGGTTATGTACGTAATGAGGCTAGGTTTTCATTTCATGCAACCTAATTCAGACTCCATGAATTTTTGAAACTGCACAAGGCAACGTTATGTTGGTTTTTAAAAAACTTTTCTGGTTTTTATTCTATCGACACAAACATCTTAATTTGGAGTATAAAAGTGCGCATGCAGTGCAATGCCCTGCTTACACTAATGTGACTGCTAAAGCTTGGTGCGCCACCTGGTGCTTGTGATTGTACAAATAAAAGCATAAAAGCACCCCTGCATTGAAGCCTCATGCTACAACTGCAGTTGTTGTCTTTTAGTTTTTTAGTTGTCTAAAAGACATGCCATTGGTTTTCCGATTCTTCCTCACCATATCACAATATTTGCTGGTCGCTCCTTTTCAAGTTAGCACCAACTTGATCGGAGTCGACATTTGATTATATTGAAACCGGTCCAACTTGGGGTTAAAATGGTACAAAGCGAGACGGGTCCGGCGAGAACCGTCAAGAAAAATAAAACTAATTTATCACGCGGAGAGCAAACATTTAGGAGAGACCCGCGACGGAACTGTCCAGAAACAATTCCAAGGCGACGACCGCGGAACGAGAAGTGCCAGCGTCGTCGTCTAAAAAAAATACGAAACTCGATTACAACGATGGAATTGCCAAGTTGGAATCAATGCATCTTCTGGGTCTCAGTGGGATTCTTGTTGGACCACGCCGCGGGTTCTGTACCAAATTTATCCGGGCGTAACGGAACTATCTACTGTACTCTAGCAAGATACACACGACTCACGAAAACAATTTCAAAACAACTCTTATCTGAGAAACTCTAGACAAAGAGATATATTATTTTCAAATTTGTTTTGACAAAAAATCGCAAATCTGACCTAAGTTACTCATACACAAATAGGTGAATGGGGGTTTGTTTTTCATATTTTTCCTATTGATTATTTTATCATCATACGCTGTACATGTACTTGTTCTATTCTTATTCGCATTGGAATTCTTTTTAAGAAGCGTTGAAACAAATTGTAAACATTTAGTGGAAAAACAAATATTTTACTTATGTCTTATTTAATGAGAAAATTGGTAAAAAATAAAGTTTCGTAGTTGCCAGGATTCGAACTCTGGGGAACCAGTGCAGTTCTGCCTCTTCGTAGTTCACTTGTTGAAGAACTGAATTATGGAAGGACTGTTCCAGATTCGATTCCTAACGTCGGAGTACTGCCGACCCCAAATAGTACAGAAGCACTACCGTGTGCACATTACAACATGTAGTGAATGAGTCGATACACTTGATTAAAAAAAAACTACAGTACAGTCTGTTTAATTAAACTATGAGACGTCCTTAATATGAAACCATGAAAAATGAAGCCAGGAAAACGCTCGTATTTATTGCATGTAGTTTACGGCGGTATGTCTTAGCTGAAGAGGGGGGAAATCTTGATATATAAAATTCCCGTCGTTCACAGTAATTAATATTGAAACCTAATAACGAGGCTCTGGATCTACCCTGCCCGAATGCCTGAGCCTAGGTTACGGTGGGGAGAAAAAAATCATACGTCAATAATAACATTTGTCAAGTCTGCGGTCGCGGTTTTCTATAGGAATGCCTCCGCCATAATTGCGATAAATCCGTCGTTTCCTCGCCAAACTCCGTTTATTGTTGTGAGCGCTGAATTGAATTTGTTTCGTCATGTAGACATGATCAATCGTGTTTTTGACGCATTGCTCGCTTCAGGAAGTACGCCGCCATTTTGTTATTATACGAGATCCAGCTCACACACAGCTGGAGGGGAAATAATCTACAGAAACGCAATGCGACATTTTTTACCCCCTTATTTATTTTATAATTTGAACATGCTCGATCAATATTACATTTCATTCTCAAAAAGAGAAAACTGAATAGAACGTGTGAAATACCAGTATAACCATTATTTAATCCAACAAACGATAGTCGCCAATTTAGTAGATGTAGTTGTTTTTTCACGGTCACGAACTTGAGCAAATGATTGCTTTTAATTCGTTTACAAAATTGTATCAAACCCACTCCAGATTTGTATTATTTAACCGCATTTCTTCGCTTAAAAAATTCGACATTCCTGCTTTAAATTAGACACTGAAAAAGTTTGGATAAAAAATTTCATCGAGCTTTTATAGCCGTGGTTTTTATTCGATCGCCAGATCCTACCATGCCAACAACCAACTTCATTTTTACAGACTGAATTTCTGCGCGTCTGGTGGTCAGAATTAACTAATTATGAAGCTAAAATCTAGCGGGAATAGCAAGGTCCGAACCAGTCTAAAGCCACTGCAGCATCCGTCCCTGAGGCGCTGCGCTATTTACGACCGACGCAACGCCATCATCAATCCAGCCGGGGCGGTTCTAGCGCCGCTAGAGATACTTTCCTGAGTAGCAGCCGAGCAAACAGTGATTGCTAACTTATGAGGGGCAGCAGCGTGATACAGCTCAGCGTTTGCATCAACCACAGTTTTATAAAAGCCGCTTTTCTTTCCGTACAAAATACGAGTCTGTACAGCTCAATTCGTTTTCAAATTCCCAACGCGAATAACAACACATTATTATATTGCATTATATTACATTATTATATTAAAAGCAAATTATTTTTATTTAACTGGTTGAATACCAAAAAAATAGTCCGAAATATGCAGCGCTTTTGCTTTCAGACTAATTGCATTTTCAACTCATTTTTTAAAAAATGATTTCAAACTTTCAACCAAACCAGTTTTTCCACAATTTGAAATTTAAAAATTCTAGACGGTAACTGAAGTTGTACTTGAAAAATAAATCCCAGCAGTCACGCATTAATTTGTATACACACATGCCAGATTTTCCCCCAAGCTGCCGAGTCAGTCGAGACAACTTTTTACTCGGGGTCCTCTTTAAAACGACCAGCCGATTGCGGCAAAGTTTGGAAACCGCCGTTATTATACCAGACGCAAGTGAAGTAACCGAAAAATCGATCGACGACAAACCTATCACTTAAACTACAGCTTCAGTCTGACTCCATCCAAAACGTGTAGAAAGTTAATTCGCCCGTGTATTTGTAATACAATGTTATGGGGGGAACGGATACAGTGGCGACAGGGCGCACACACACCCACGATAAACCAATTTGTTTCGTTCGCGTTAATCTTTTTGGAAGTCGCCAGCCAACTACAGATAAGATCTAGCAATATAATAATAGGTTGGGACGGCGCGGGAAAATGCAGGTCTGCAGACCACGAAAATAATCGGGCGACAATCGCTTCGATACAATGCGGGCGTGGTGAATGGGTTGGCTTCCTACTGTTTCTTAACATGGCTTATACAGACCCACATACAGCGATAGTCGCAAAAATGATAATGTGGATGGGCCCTGATGATCATCAGACTGAATATTTGCGCTGAGCTTAGTTAGCACTTGGTGGCCCGGAAATCTACGGGCGCTGTTCTGCGGGTCACCCTAAAAATAAATATCCAATCTTGTGCACCCAACCAAGAAGATGGATTGGCCAGCACAAAAATCCTTAGAAAAAACTGTGGACTCCTGCAGAATTTCGGTTCCTGAAACTCGAACTCGAGCGACTTCATAAGTATTTTAACAGCAGCTTTGCTATTTACAATGAAATGTTACCGGATGTCTAAGTGAAACTGTTTACACACCCGAAACCAATGGGCTTCTAGGTATTTTGGTTTGTTCGCTGAATCCCTCAAGACTATCGTAACAAACCATTATTACAGAGATTATTACGGATTTATGGAGATACTCGATAGATGGCGCTCGAGCAGAACAGTTTGTCTCGACAGCCAAAGAAAAGCAAATGCTCACGTTTATGGTCCTGCAGCAGTCCTACCTAGAAGTCAAAGCATAAAGGAGACCCCCATTTGGATGAAATAAATTAAAATCCTTGTCGATAATTTTATGGCATCATTATGCAGCAGCGGAAGCGGTATATTGGGATCGCGAAGGGAGGGGTCGAGCCTCGGCTAATTAGATTTCGCCGACTTTTCAATAACCGTTGCCGCACTCGCTCTCAGCTTCGGTCTCCAATTCGCCCCAGACGGTTGCGGTACGATATTAAATCTGCGTGCGTTTCGCAATTGGTGTCGGGAGCTCTGTTATGAAGACGCATCCGAGCATCGTGTTTTTTATTATTAGAAGAAAAAAACGCAAGTGTCGACAACGGTAACCGGCCCGGGGGCGGACTGCCACAATTTCGATAGACGAAGGAGTACTGTGAGACAAAACACCTGTCATGGGTTTCGTACCACTCTGTAAAGAGTCTTAACCAACGACTAAGCAAGAAACACTGCAGCACCAATAAACAAATCGTTTTGTTAACCAATTAATTGACGCCCTGGATACCAGAGTGCGAGCAAATGGGATAAAATATATTTTTTTTAAAATGAAAATTGATCTATTCTCTACACAGTAATTTGATAAAAATGGGGGTTGTGCCCGAGACAGACCGGACGAAAAAGACGAACGAGAGTTGGTTCGGTTACTCTTCTAATATAATAATAGTAAACTATTATTTAAAACGAAAAAATTAAACTAGAAAACCGTGGGAACTGACGCTATTGATAAGACGATGACGATTCGCATCTAATCTGTCTTATCTGTAGCGCCAGTTCCCACGGTTTTCTAGCTTAATTTTTTCACTTTAAATAATAGTTTACTATTATTATATTAGAAGAGTTATCGACAACTCTCGTTCGTCTTTTTCGTCCCGGGCACAACCCCCATTTTTATTGAATATAACCCAGGACGTTCTTCTTCCTATTCTACAGTAAATTTGGTCCGACAATTTTTGGAGAAGCTAAAGTTGCTCTGCGAATTTTCCCGAATGTGTTTCCATTGTAATCCTATGTGGGAATATCTCGTTCGGGGACTATGTTAGCGGCTTAGAATCGGTTTTCATTTCATTCAACTTAATTCGGAATTCTAGAATTACTGAAACTGCACAAGGCAACGTTCTGGTTTTTATTTTTTTAATCCTATCGACACAAGCATTTTCATTGCGAGTATAAAAACGAGCATGCTGTGTCCCGCTTATACTAATGCGACTCTACTGAAGCTTGGCGCGCCACCTGGTGTTTCCGATTGTACAACTAAAAGACGAGAATTCAACGCTAAATTGAGACGCCACAATTTGCAGTTCATATGTGAAGTACTGTGTCGCTCAAAAAGGTCCATTGATACATAAAAAGAGCTGACTTGTCGTTTCCGATCGAAACGAGCGTTTTCTCTCTCTTTCTCGCTGCACGGATTTTATTTCCTTCTCGATTCGTTGCTCTTTTGGCCGGCGACACGACAAATCAAAAACACACCACCGTCATGGCCGACAAATTCGCGCCCTACATACACTACAGACTTTATATTATAGAGAGAGAGAGAGGATCACGTTGGATCATCGCGCGAAAATCACTTACGGATGCCGGAATCACTGATCGACGCTGACACAGCTGCTTTGTATATATATACAGTCACTTGAACGTGACGAAAAGAATCCCTATTTGCCGTCTGTGTTCCAAACCTGTTGTCATGACAACCGGGATAAAGCGGGCCACCGATTTTAGATTCACAGAGCTATTTCTTTTATTATTTTCCGGCACTGGGTATTATTGTGCTGGTTCCGGTCCACGATATATGGAAAGCCGATTTGTGAAGCTTGAATTCATCACGAATTGATATTTGAGCGGTTTAGTGCATACGAGGTGTCTCTAGGAGAAAGGCTGAAACACAATTTTATTTGTGGCACTAGCGAATTTATTTCCATTTGAAATATAATGCCTTTCTTTGAAAAAATATTTTTTTTTTAATTTTCCGATGTGGCTTTGTGGAAACAGGCTTTAAAAAATGTTTGTTTAGTGGGTTTTACCAGCCATTTCAGACTTAAAACCTTCCCAGGAGGCCGTCTGGTAATATTGTAACGCAGAGGCTCCAAACCCTAGATATCTAATATCTTACAAGCACTAGCATCAAGTCTGAAAAATTGCGGAAGTCTCGGCCGGGAATTGACCCCGCGATCACGACATATGGCACATCTACGGAGATCAGATTTGGCTCTACCAGGATTCGAACCCGCGCTAACAAATATCAATTAATTGTTCCATCTTTTAATTACCACCCGACCAGAATTCGAACCAAGCCTCTAAGTACAAGTCGTACTTCAAAGAAAGTACTAAGGGCGTGTCTAAATCGGCCACAAAATTCTGTCAACTCAATTCAGAATGTTAGTATCCATATCATCCGCGGATGATACGTCGGGAAAGACGGTAGGGCAATTTCCGAATGACACACTAACCCGATAACACATGTATAAATTTACAGGAGCCGTAGGTGTATCCCACCTATCAGGATTGGGATACATTATAATAAAGCACGGCAAGGCGTACCCTCTATCCGATTAAGAATTTAAGCAAAGAGCAGCACCTAGACGAACAGTAAAAACCGCAGCTCGAGCTCCGCCATAAACCTTCTTAATTAGGTCATTTGGGCGCACATTAGCACTAATTTGGACCTCTTATTACGTCACAGATCCCGAACTGGGCTGGGAAAGCCGTTAATTTGTTGTGAAGAGTTATTGGCGAATATGTTCGTCATAAAAATGTTGGGGAGTTTCCGTGTTGGAATCGGCGTCATCCCAAGCTGATCGAATCGACAGAATACCAATCGATATCTCGTAGACAAAGTATATATGGATGGCTCAACATCGATGGTTGGGTCCCCCTATCCAAAAGATACTCGAAATAGTAGATCAAATTTGATCATTTTGAAGTGAGACGTAGAACTTGTTTGTATATCCACATTAGTTTAGCATTTAGATAAGGGTTGGCAACCAAATAACCCCTTTAACATAAGCGCTATATAGCAGACATTATCTGTAAGAATAACCAGTTTATCAGATTACATCTGAAGCAGTTTAGAGTATGGAAGATGCGAACCATCAATTTGAATATTAAGAGTTATGTAACGTAATATATTCAACAGCCTATTCCAATATAAAGTAAAGCGTATAATAACCGATCGTAAACGGTACTTTACGTGTGCCTATACCCGAAATTGTAACGTTAACGAAATACGAATTTCCAAAACTGAAGACTGATAAAAACTCAGTGTGAAAATGTTTAGTGCACTTTAAATTTATTCGCTTAATTGTCTGTATGATAATAGGATTTTTAAAGCTCCAGCGATAAAATTATTAATAACAAAATAAGGCCAAGTAAGGTTTAGAGAACGTTATTTACGTAGAGCCGGAGACGTTGATTCATGGGGTTTGCCAGATTTCCACGTTGCAATT
>JAQGBY010007793.1:0-11369 GCA_034698785.1 Mycogona germanica
TGGTCGTTCGACCCCCGCCATAGGCCCCTCTCTTGGGGGCTGCTTGTGGGTACATATTGTAATATTGTAATTGTAATCAATATTCGCCTTTTATTTTGTATTTGTCTTAGCAAGACATAAAATGAAATTGTCTTATTCATGAAAATCGCTTAGTGCTTTTAACCAACTTAAAATTTTTTATCAACTTTATATAAATTTCTAATTTGATGCCGCCATTTTGATTAGCGCCCTAACACTCATGAGTACTAGTCCAATTTTCAAATTTGCTACCCAAATTCCAATACGGTAACCATGGTTACCCCCGCAAGTTAGGAGCCGCGCATGGTAGCCATCTTGAATGTATCTCTAGCGGCAAGAGAGATTTCTCCAAATGACGCTTAAGCTGCGATCTGCGTCAGCCTATAGAAGTCATTGTTTCGCGTAAGTAATTTACGGCGAGAATCGTGTATAAGTAATCATCCATAATTGCGCATACTTAATTTTCTTGGCAAGCAGCCTCCCCGGACCGATAGATATTGAAAAAAGAGTGGAAGTAGAGAAGCAAAACGCGATTCACCTATTCTCCTATTCTGGCATCCTTCGCACTAACCGCCCCCACCCCTACAATTCAAGGCTTGGCACCAAATTCAGATTAGCAGTTTTTGTTCGGGAATTTCCCATTTACACTTCTATAGATTAAGACATAAAATGCTGGGCACTCGAAGCCGATCGAAATTGGGTGCGTCAGGCATTTCAGATTGGTAGAATCTTGCATATATCGGACGAAACATGCAGGCCAAATCTGTTCAATTTTCATGCATTAATTGACAAATAGCCTATAAAATGTGTACGAAAGAATTAAAAAAATCAATTTAAAAAATCAATCAATTGAAATTGGGTATTAGTTGCAAGGATGTCATTAAAGTAAAATTATTTGGTTGTTTATTTATCGTATTACATAGTCAGATTGCGAATGAGTCGTACTTTTACAACGACAAAATTCATTGTGACTATTGGATTGCTGGGAGCCATCATTGATTGACGGCAATAACATCAAATTTCGCATACTGTACATTTATAAAAAAAACCAGAATATTAAAAAAATATAGATAAACTACTGTATCGTTCTAGTATTTTTAGTGCACATTGATATTTCATAAATCTGGTCAATTGATAAAGCTGGCCAATGCTCCACTACTACTGATCCGAACTGGGGTTTAAAGACAGATTCCGTGTTGCATGTTCAACGTTAATTAAATTTGAAGACAAACGGTAAAATAAAATAGGCATGGAATTTCTATGTTATCGATAAACATAGATGACATAAAGCCCGTTAAAGATGTCTATTAAAACCAGATTTCAAACGTACCCCGCCCTCGATGGACCTCGAAACTGGAGATCTGATAGATTTTAAGTACTCCATAGGATGGTAGCGCTTTACGTGCGTTACGCTGTACGTCATCGCTCAGGTTGAGCTCGTTCGAGTTCGGCGAAGCTCGTTCGAGAGCGAAAAAAAATGATCGCCCACCTGAGACTATTTATCAATAATGTAAACTGTAAATGAAGTAATCCGAACGCGCGTGATGACAGGGCGTTATACGCCTCCGGTACGGGTGCGATCCAGTGATAGGATCCCGGGTTCTGATACCGGTTGTACCGGCCGAAAAAACGAGAAGATTCGTCTGGGGGAAGTGGGAGCGATCGGATATGGGTTCAGTATTGATTTTTTGTCTGTTGGGAGGAAGATATAGGTAGGGTTGGTTGGAACAGGGCGATTCGTGTACTCAATAATGTAACACGAGTTGTCATGGTGTAACTCCAATTGTCACCACTGGTTGGGCTTCAGCAGACGCGAACCCACACTTACGCACAATCTTCACCAGTGGACAACAAAGTCTTGAGAATCGCTACTGGTTACCACACCACCTTAAAAATAATTCTAAGATTGCTGGAATAAAATATCAAATTATGTTTTTTTAGGTAGATTTGTTATTAGGTTTACAAACATGTTCGCCCTAAAATCCCTCCAAGGGCTACCTGGTAATTTTTTGCCAAGCTCAGGTCTGACCTAGGTAGGGAATTTCTCTCGCCAGAAAAATTCAGACGGTGTCGACCGGAAACGAAACCGGGATACGGGCATGGAAGCGGAACCGTTTTGGTGTGCGATTCAGACCAATGTGACCGGGGAAACGAGTAATGCCAGAGTTTTGCATAAGGCGTCAGACCACGAATGTGATGCGCTTCGACGCAGCATGAATTGCGGTACAGCATCAGGGGGAGCTTTTACTGCGGCCAGCGATTGTGTGCGTTTCACGCCTTGGCTCGATCGAACATCTGATTCAGGTAAATGCGTGTTGTTGACCTGCAACCTTTAAAGTTCTCTTGTGAAAGGAAACAGTTAATTTTGTTAGTGTAAGGACATGTAAAATCAAATTTGTTGTAACTGTAGTGAGTGCCTGTGAGATAAAAATTGTAATGTTTGCCTACCTGACAGCACTACACTCTCCCTGCCTCACTTTACCAACATGACCGATCCGACAAAACGGCTCGCGTGGTGACCAAACCGGACATCGATTGCGACTCTCGCACATGCCAACATTCTCACGCCCACCCCACGTCAGTTCAAGCGCAACACTGGACGCGCAGTTGAGGCTAATTACGATCAACATAGTAATTCTAGAAACGTTAGTTAGAAAGAAGCTGACTAACGGGAGGGAGAGTTGCGCCGCAAGCGGAAGCGTCTCAAATGTCGTTGCCAAGACGCTTTCGTGGAATCAAGATTTTATTTTCGAAAATTACGCTCTCAAATCTTTTTCTTGGACGGCGCAGGGAGGTGTCTAGTGGCCGAGAGGTTAGCGTGCTTACCTCGCGGCCCGTGATTGCGGTTTCGATTCCGACCATCACCTTCGGGAAAAAAAAAACGTGAATCGTCATCGTCTTATCTGTAGCGTCAGTTCCCACGGTTTTCTAGTTTAATTTTTTCATTTTAAATAATAGTCTACATTAATACATCGTTACATTAATAGATTACATTAAACTATTACTATATTAGAAGAGTTATCGCCAACTCTCGTTCGTCTTTTTCATCCGCTCTGTCCCGGACACAACCCCCATTATTGAATAAAAAAAAGAATAGGAAGGCGCAAAATATTTCTTAGAAATCTAGGCAAGATGTTAAAACCCGCTTCCAATCTACCCTATAGGGTAATTTACCGTGAGACAGAGTAAGGTGGGCGAAGAACCGCAGTTCGTGCACTACCGCAGTAAAAACTCCGCAAAGTGGGTTAAGCGGACGTCCACATACTGCAGGGGTTGCGTGATATCGGACCGGAGGGCTGCATGCTGGTGAGGGCGTGCGTGAGAACCATCTCCATCGTCCCGCGGCCAGGAGAGGTGCAAAGAACGCGGACAAGGTCACAAAACCCATTCGTATAAATAGGTACGCCGTTAAAATGGCGGCTCGCGGGGGGATCGAGAGAAAAAGTGTATACGTGCTGGAAAGCGACATGAAATTGGGCTGGAGCGCTATTCTCGTGATTCCAATTCCGGTCGTTCTTTCGGAACTAAGGTTCGGTCAATCCAGATTTCTTCATGTCATTGCTCATCCTTGGACTCGTGAACGACACTCTCATGTGAACGCTCGCTTCGATATAAAAAAATGCATTGAAATATCGAACGCGAGACAAAACGATTCGAATGAAAATCACAGGAATCCCGCTCCTGAGTCTCCAAAAAATTGTTACCACCCGCATCCACCTCCACCGCATTTAATAAGATAAAAAGATGGAGCATCTTCTATCGTGTCGGGAGTCACAAAAGGGATATATAAACGAAGTTTAATTTGCATATTTAATATCAATAAAGTGATCCCATCTCCGTGCTGTAATACACTGTACGTGGGCAGAGTCTGATAATAATCTTCCCTCATTGGAAATATAGGAACACATTACAATCAATGCATTATTTAATTGTATTATCTCATGAAACCTGTTCAAGCGGATAGACGCTTTATTTAGCATTCCTTTTACGACGTATTTGAACACACATTCCATTGCATGCATTTCGAGCTCGCTTAAAATAAAAAATATGTTTAAAAACTGAACTTCAACAATAATATTGCTTGGTGGTGATGTGCTTAACGACATTTGATGAAGAAATTCAACCAGACAGGTACGCCACCTGTACTCACGTTTTGGCAGCGAGCTGCCAAATTTTAAATCCATAGAACAAACTGACACTTCAGAACAAATAGACAGCGTCATGTATTAAATATTAAATTCAGACGTCTCGTGGAATATATATTCCATGGTAGTAAACTAGTAGAGAAACGAATCCTCAGTCTCAAGTTTGTGTAGCCACCACTCTCAACGGTCTGCAGTATAGGTGTCTCGAGATTTTAATGACATAAGCAGCACGTCGTACTGCGTCACAGCCCGTTGTTTATGTCCCGTTTAATGTGTCTTGTAAGGTCAGTCACGATTCTATTCTCCCTCCCCTATGCAAATAGCAACGATCAACAGATAGCATTTTTACACAGCAATAGATTTCAACGAGAGATGAACGTGAAAGGCGCTGCGATCGCTATAGGATAGGGAGTATAGTATAGGATAGGAGCATATCGAATAAACGAGAGAGCTCGCGCCGGGAATCGAACCCAGCAACGTCGCACGAAAATAAAATTGTACATCGCAGGTGGACTGGTGGCGACAACTGGACGCACCATTTCGGTTGACCAATACCGGCGATTTGTCTGGTCAAACCTCACTTGACAGTTTACAGTCTGGTGGTCACGGCATAATTTCTAGTAAAGTGCGCTGGTGTCAGGTGGTCTGGCTAATTAAGGACATGGGTTTGACCACTTTGGGATGGCGACGGCAGTTTCACGTCGCCTCTATGTGAGTGACCATAGAACGCGAAAGTGAAATGACGAAGTTTGCGCCAACTAGTGATAAAGCACAGTGCTTGTACTAAATAAAATAAACACTGCGATCCATAAAAAAGCACCCCAACAAAAATATCAATATCTTAGTGAAAAATGTTTAGATTTAAATGAAATTTGGCATTTAGAACAAAAATTAATTATAAAATGTGCTCAAAATGCTCTCCAGTGGCCAAGACACAAGCTGAAGTCGAACGCGTCATTCTTCGATTGACGAATCGATTATGGATTATGCGCTGGTCGAGTTCAATCCAAGTTTTCTTAATTCGCTGTTTCATGTCTTCGATACTGGTAATCTCCGATTTGTAAACCTTTTCCTGGATAACTCCCCAAATTTACTATCACCGATTTGCTAAATGTTGGGCGTTTGCGAATGATTCTTTCAGCAGCAACATCTCTCTAAAAATGAAGCTGATAAGCAGCGCTACCTATGTACGGCAAATGTGAATCTCTACTAATTAAAGTAGAAAACGGTAACATTTCATTTAAATGGAAGCATTTTTTTCAAAGTTGTGATATTTATTATTTTGGGTGCTCATTTTTATGGATTACTGTGTAGTTGAAGTAACAATACTGATCAATAATTCACTTATTGATGTTGATAAATGAATAACAAATGAATATAAAATTTGGAACATAAACTAAAAATGTAGGCTCACTCCAACGAGACAAACAAATCTATCCGGTTGTGGTTTTAATTCGTCAGGTTATGGTGATAATAGTTGCAGTTCACCTGATCCGACCTTCGTACATGTAGGGAATCCTTTGTTTGCACAACTGTACGTCGTTTGCCGATTAATCGGAAATCAACGCCGTCTATCGACAAGAGCGGCGTTGATTTTCGATTAATCGTGATTCGACGTGCAGTGTTGTGCAAATTAGGAGACCTCGTACATATACCGTTTGATGATGCAAGCTGGGTCGCCTTTTAACAATAGGTGCACACTTGATAATCAGAATCAGATTGAAGTCGGTCGCGTCCGCCCTTGATTTGGACTGCACCCTATACGAGAATGAGACTTGCAGAATCAATATTACGAGGCACCACCACTCCCACCTGAATTCGCATCAGGTCGTCCGACGTGAACGGAGTATTACTGCAGCAGCTTGCCAGAAAATTGGCGGTCGCCAGCACCGAATGTATCGTAAAAGAGGGACGATGCCAAAAATGAAACGACCATTTAGTTGCTATGGCGGTGCGCGATGTAAATGGTGATGTCCTCCTGACAACCTCCGGTTCAACAAAATAATGTGCGAGTAGATATAGGACGTCTTGATTATGTGAAATAACCTCCGGTTCATCCAGGTTCACAAGAAAAATGTTTCTGCGCGATCTTCCGCGTCATTTAAAATACAAATCTAGAAAACTCAAAAAATGCCAATTCACCACCGCAAGACCAAGCTGGCCTAATGTTTAGAGCTACCATAAAAATAATTTCGTTTTACGTGAAACGCAAACCATGTTGACAAAAGGCAAAAATGAAACAAATTGAAAAAAATATTCGCTTAGAAGGTTCACCGCTGATTGCTCATCATATAACCCCGCAGGTAGGCGACCTGGCAATTTTGCTTAACCTAGGTTGCCTAGGAATGGGATCTTTAACGTCCCGATATCGCACAGGTCATGATTTTACTTCCATTAAAGTCATGATACGTCATGATCTTACTTCCACTCCAAAAGAAGGAGTGAGAAGGAATTTCTCTCGCCTGAAAAATTCCAATGGTGTCGGCCGGAATCGAAACCGTGATCACGGGTCGCGAGGAGAGCACGCTAATCGCTCGGCCACTCTAGTACAAGTCGATGATATTGTGAATTCTGGTCTATCAATTATTTATTTATTTATTTATTATCTATTTATATCTATTTATTTATTATTTATTATCTGACGTCAGGTTAATACGATCACCGCTAGGGACAATATGGTCCGCTAGAACCGCTAGGGAACTTGGACCGAAAATTGTGTTTTGACCG
The DNA here is from genome assembly GCA_034698785.1 of Mycogona germanica. Taxonomy (NCBI): domain Eukaryota; kingdom Metazoa; phylum Arthropoda; class Diplopoda; order Chordeumatida; family Chordeumatidae; genus Mycogona; species Mycogona germanica. The sequence continues at coordinate 6,891 of JAQGBY010007793.1, forward strand.
AAAATTGTGTCGACATGATCGGCGCAAAAAGAGCCATTTGTCTGTCGGCGCTCATGGAACAACCCTCAGAAAAATGGTGTCAGCATTTCTGACCGTAGTTTTTCAATCGTGTCAGAAATCAGATTTTCAGAGGTGGGGGGAGGGGGGGTCTCAGGAATAAACGTTGCCGCCGCCCATGTCGTATTATGTTCGTCGCTGTTCACCATCCGCACCCGCGATGATGCTGCCAGCGTGTATGAGGAATGCGTTATTCGCAGCGCTCGCCCGACGCCTTTAATCCCCGTTAACGGTTTGCTTGTTTTGGCCGTCACCGCGCCCCTGTACGTTGGCAATCACACAAAGCCCTCTCCGTGTTAGGTGGTGGTGGTGTTGGTGGGGGGCGGTTGAGGGTGCGCTTTTCGCTGGCATTCGCTCCCGTAGAGCGCGCTCTTCAAATACCCGTAATTGAAAAAAGAGCTCTCTCCGCACGACAGAAACAATTGGAGTACCGAGTACCTACGACACATAAAACTGTTGTCTCGTTCTATCGTGATACCACATTGGTTGTTGCCCTGTTTGAATGAAATTCCTCGTGTGTACATTCTCGTACTTCGCACAATACAGATTTTTAATGGTATTTGGCAATACAGTCGCTGGAATTAGAGGACGATTCCAGGATTGCTGTTAGGCTCCAGGTGGCGTTGGTTGGCCGGTTAAGTTTTTCCAATTTTTGTGAAACCTTATCGTCATCGACATGATGTCATGAAGTTATTTTCCCCTCACCGATTAGACTCTGTCAATGAAGAATAGTATTTTTCCTGAGATGCTCGATAGATGGCGCTCGAATAAAGCAAAGTTGAGCACTGTATTTATAAGATAATCACTGGAATAAGAAAACAATTTTTTAGTGAATGTTAAGGATAGCAAAAGCTCTACTTAGACTTAAATCATAGTAATAGATTAAACAACAAACGACGTAGGAAATATAGAATTGTTCACACAAAAAATTATAGCCCTTCAGAGAGAATATGATATAAAATTTGGAAAAAGGTAGTTAGTTTATATTTCGATAAACGAGTCTGCCTTTTAAAATGACAAGTTCAGCATAACGAACATTACCTGAATCTGAAATTATTTCGAATTTGAGGAATTGACATCTGAAAAATTTGATTTAAAAATAGAAATGAAAATTACTTTTTTTAAAAAATAAGAAAGGTCTCAAAGTTAATTACAAATTATAAATTAAAATCAAATCTAATGTAATTTCTCCTATAAAAATAAACTACAATTGCATTGATAAAAACCCATATAAATCGCACATAAAGATTCTAAGGATTTTTGTTAGAATCTGAAAAATTTGATTTCTTTTATTGTGCATCGATAAAACAAATGAAAGATAGACCTAACCCCATTCGTGTGTACTTTTACGAGAATTTTCGTTCTGAACAACGAAAATAAATGCCGGATCTTCGAAATTGCTTAAGTCGTGAGCCAAAGAAAACCACCAACAGTGACTAGCGAATTTCGTTTTCGATTGTACAAAATTGCTCAACGTACCCCTCCCACACGTATACTCTGCACATGCTACTACTACTGCCTGCGCTCCTATGTACGAATTTCATCCAATTTCGCCGCTTTTCATTTTATGCTCGCTATTGTATAACCCTGAAAGCTTTGAGATTTTTTTCTCAAAAACAATAGGCAACTGGATAGCTCATCCCAGATATCTACTGTGTATGAGGCACAGCTACTTATTCTAGAGGGCGCTGGCGTCTTAATTTATTCTGTTCTACCAAATGTCGTGGACATTTTAGGATGGCGACAAACAATTCTGAGAAACTATAATATCTTAATTTAGCGTTTAATCATGTAACAAGTTTGTGAAACTTTATTATAATGGGAAAACCAGTTTTACAATTATTGGAATATCCCAAAATATCAAATTATATTATCGATACTCACGCGATACCTTTGAACGATATTGAACGGCTATAATAAAAGCTGATTATACCGGTAAGATTAATTTAGAAACTAAAAATTTAAATTAAATTTAAATTAAACGAAATTTAGAAACATTTTTAAAAGGACAGTGCTCCGGTTTTGCCTCATGTCATTATTTAAATTAAATTAAAATTAAACGAAATTTAGAAACATTTTTAAAAGGACAGCGATCCGGTTTTGCCACACGTCATTATTTGTTTTTGAGACTTTAAATACTCCACTTTTGTCCATTTTTGCTATTAATAGTTTCTGTCAGTATTTAGCGTCTAGACCGCTCAATTGTATCAATTTCCAGCCTTTCAAGATTTCAAATCCCAGAGTAAAAAAATAACAATTTTTTGCTTTTTAGCAAAACCAATTTCTTTTCGAGACATTCTTTTTCATTCAATTCAATTCAAATGAAACAAATTATATGACGATTTCCCCCTCTTTTTCTCTAAACGGGAAACTGAGTTGTGGGACGCAAATAGCGAAATCAACATCAAACTTAAAGACGCAGTTGGTCGGTAAAAGTCGCCAATCGCTACGGCGCGATGAACCAATAGCAATCCACGAAAGACTCATGGTGTTGTAATAGGGATAGTATACCTGCGACGTTACATAAAAATTCTCAGGTTTGTGAAACGGCCGTCTTGGGACACTTTTTCTTTCTTCTTTAAGGCAACGCGAGGAAAAAGACGGGTTAGCGTAGCCAAACACTTATAGAACACTGGTTCTCCTTTTTTCTTCTCCAAAGACAGAAATGGGCTCTCGAAGCTTGGAGACGGAATGAAGGAAACAAAAGAGAAGCAGTAGCTTTAACGCTGAGTTCATATTCTCTTAGCGGAACATCCATTTACTTCAGAGAGATGCCTGCAAGAACTAACATCTTATGACCAAGAGGTTCTCATAAATAAATTGTTACATTCGGGTTTGGTTTCCCTAACACTAATTATATAAACCATGAAGAAGTACTTCCTTTCGTAACAGATGGTACTTATGATTATCTTATTGTTTGTAAGGAAGGCACCATGTGAGAGTGGCACATTTTCAATTTACCAGTTTACTCCGTAATCGGAATAGAACGCGGGACCAAGTGAGTTGCAAGAATTCGTAAAATACGGATGTCTTTTGTACCAAAATCAATTTTCTAAATCGACTTCACGCAAGTTATAAAATGTATGATTTAATTCATTTTGAAAATCTCATGACAATGACATGAGCTTTTCGGCACAAGGTGATGCTCATTTCTTCATTTGGCTGCAGATTGCACTTGCCGCCGCTAGTGGCGCATGAGTCGCGCCAAATAGCAATATAATTGCAAATTACCTTTATGATGTGAGAAAGATTTTAGGATGTCTGGGTGATAATAATCAGAAATGGTGAATTCGGGACAGCACCGAATGAATAAGACGAACACGAGTGGCGTACTCGCTTTTATAATACTATTTTATTATTATTTAATTAGAACTGGAATCCGGTGTTCAAGTCCCTGTCTGTTCGAAACTCTGTATTATTCTCAATTACCAGTTCTAATTAAATAATAGATCTTGATTTTGAAGCGTTATGAAAAGGTAAGGGATTTGATAACTTTTGTGGCATGATTAATTAAATTGCCTCTTAGCCAACGTAGAAACAGCGAAGGGCGATCCAAAATAAAAACAGGAAGAGCCAGTAGGACAGAAAAGTATGAAATTAGCCGAATTGATCCAATAATTTTTTTGGTCTTTATCGATCGGTATTTTTGAAGTCTGAAAAATTGATTACTTCTGTACTTGCTGCACAACACGCAGCTTCAAATGTGATACAAACTCAAATCCATAGACTTTGATTCCAACATATAACCGAAAGCATCAAGAATTGTGATGGAGCGAGAGAGTGAGTGTCGGTGGTGGCTGGTGGCTTGTTATCCCGAGGGCCGTTGTTTTGCCATTACAACCATTCTTGTAAACGTTGGATTTTGATGGCCGCGCCCTTGCGACGAGAAACGGCTATGCAGACAGACAACAAGCTCTCTTTTTTATTCTTACTCCTCCCCGCTGCACTTGAGGCGCTCCCGGACAAAATGACTCCCTTAAGCCGATGCTCAATTACTTTTCTCGGCGCCGTAGTGCCTCTAAGGATAAAAAATGGAGGGAAAAAAAGCCCTGCCTGCACAGGCCTGAAAGTGGGCTAAGCTCTTATTGTAGATACGCATTCTGGGCGCAAATTACGTCAACAAATTGGTTTGGAGAACGGGTTGATGGTTCCATAACAACTACATTCACTCAGTACCGGCTTGAGAGAATCGATATCCATGTAGGATAAAGTCAAGCACGCCAAAAGAGCGAAATAAAAGTGGGCATCATCAATTTGAGCTATTTTCAAAATAACGAATGAATGAATAAGATGAAAGTATCGAACTGTGAAGTTTTCTTTTCCGAAAATAAATCTCTAAACTAAGTAAAGAAATACGAAAATAAATTTCTAAAATAAATAAAGAAATACGAAAATAAATTTCTAAAATAAATAAAGAAATAC
>JAQGBY010007794.1:0-11369 GCA_034698785.1 Mycogona germanica
TGAGACATTAAATAATGAATAATTCAATAAACTAATCTGTCGCCATAACAGAGATGACTGCTACAGAATTCCATCATGTATCCCTGAAAATGAATAGATTTCGAGTCGGACACTATATCTTTTGCAAACTTCATTGCTGCCAAATGTGAGAAAATAAAATAAGCACCAGTTCCAGTGCACCTGTCTGCAAATACACCTGAATTTCATTTCGTTTATATTTGTGACAGACTTTATTTATATTTTGCACCGAGTATGCCGTTCTACATAGTGTACCCGATCATCGAAAAATATTGTGATTATTGCGGATAATCTCTCTACTCATAGTGGCTCGATCATATTAGGAGTCAAATTTAATATAATCTAATAGTGTTGCTGACCCGAACTAAATTCTAAACGAGTGGTTCTCAAACTATTCAGAATCGCGAACTCTTATGAGAATCTGACGTAAGCTATACACAGACCCATCCCTAGAAAGACCAAACATTTTCAATTGTACAGAGAAGATTTTCAAAGAAAGAGGAAGTATTTATTTGCACCCGGTTTCGGACCGTTTAAACGTATCTACTGAATAACTGAATCCCTGGATCTGATGACTATGGACTGGATCTTAAGATAAAAGGTCAAAGCTCTTTGCTTCCAACAACCTGCGACTTATAACCTGAGGCGGCGTTTACACCGGAGAAGATCCGCTCCTAAGGATCGATCTCCGGCGCATAGGAGCGAAGCCTTGCATTGGATCCATTTACTGAGCGCCTTCTGTGCGCTCACTGAGGGCTCCGCTCCGCTCTCGAAATAGCATGAGCGGCAATGGCGCGACGAGAGAGCGCCACAGTGGCGTTCTCACAGCCGAGTAGCGCTCTCAAGCGGCAAAGGATCTTTAGGAGCCGATCTTTTGATTTTATATGCAAACGCAAAAGATAGAAGGAACGTTACTCGCTCCTATATCCGGAATCCTGTAAATCCGGAATGTAAACGCCGCTTAATTAGGTTTGCAAAACTTTCCTAATGATTCAGTGTGATTGAGCAGGGTTATTTATTAATATATATTTTTTTAAACTTTAAATATCATTCGATCCGTGTTTCGGGGAAGCAACTGCGTTTTATGAAGACGTCTTCGCCCAAGATCAAAAGGTGGTGTTAATAAGACTACAACGGCTGAACCGTTTTCACAATGCAACAACTTACAAGTCGTATTCAATAACAGTGTTATATTTTGCTAAACTAATTCCGAAACTAGTTTCGAGAAGAATCGTAGATATCAGCTTTTCTAAATTAAGCGGTAATTTGGTTAGCCAAACATCTCCTCAGTTGGTTCATTTAATCGAATTTCAAAATACGGCAATATGGCACCGTTATTTTTTCTAATTTAGTCAGAGCTAATTATTGCTAAGATCAGATAATCAAAATACTTTCTTCGCGAGATTTTTGAAGTAATCATTTTTTATATTAATGCATGCTACAACTGCAGTTTAACTTTTGTCTTCATCACATATTGACTTGATACAAATTCTAGATAAAAAATAATTAACATTGGTTTATGCATATTCAGCTAGAAGTTAGTAATTAGGTTACGTGGCGCAGTTGGTTTATGACGGACTGCGGTTCGGCGGTCCCGGGTTCGATTCCCGGCGCGGGCTTTGGCTCGGGGTACTGGTGAAAATGTGCCTCTCACATAGGACCTAAGCTCTGAGAGGGCTCGTACAGAATCTTCCTGTTGTGACCCGTCACTTCAGTGAATTAAAAAAAAAATATTGAAATCAAAATTCTGATTATAATTAAGAAAATGAAACTTTTGATGTTAAAGATTTAATGAGAGTATATTGGGGATAGAACAAATTTTACTAAAAATTATTTAAAAAAAAGATGAAATTAGGTTAGATGATAACAAATCTTGTGTCGTTATGGGTGAGGCGTTCAATTCAAGATTCGAATCTCCTTGCCCAATTTTAGGTAAGTCCCCGATAACTAAGTTGAGGTCAACTTGAATGTCAGCAGGTCTCAGTCGGTCGAAAAATCAGAGATAAGACGATAAGGGTCTACAATTTTGTGACTGCTTCAAAGTTCCATCGTTCGAGTTCATGTCATATCGGTGGCCATGTACACGATAGTTATTCACGATTTGTTCCATGGAATTGCCCATTTGCTAATTAGAATCTGACGAGTGATGAAAAATTGCAAAAGCCCGGGCGCGTTGGGCCCAAACAAACGTGCAAATATTTGAGGCAAAATTCCATGAAAGACTCCATCGTGTAAACTGCCTTCACAAACGTTAAATATTCAGCTCTTCAATAATGTCACCTTAACGTCGGCAAGTATTGAGCGATTTGTGGGGTTTTTGATTCGTGCTCGCCGACCAAACACTATGATAAATTAATTCCACGTCACTCGTTATCAACATACAAATTAGTTCGCCAACAACAGACAATGACCGGTGAAACAACCACGTCAGAAATAAAAGGGGTTGGAAGAGAAATAAAATAAACGATAATTTACTTTCAACCATTTTTACTCACATTTTATATTTTTCTCCCAAAAAACTTCTTTTGGTTGACGATACTAGACTTTATAAATACGAACCAAATCAGGCAAATCAAGATAATAACGTATGAACAATAAATACCACGTCAAAATGCTACGATCGTTCAGAGATGATGTATTAAATTAAAGCACTACAGCGTATACTAAGATGAATGGTAACTACACTAACTTCGATTACTAGCCTCGAAACAAATAATATACCTTCAAAAATTCACAACGGGGAATTTACTTTTACTTTTAAAAAAACGTTTTAAGTAAATGCTCGAAATGAAGACAGTAACTAATCTCAAGAAGAAAATTTGAAAAAAATGCAGAAGCACGAGCAGATCCGGATATATATTTAAATAAAACACAAAGCTTGGTGTTTTTATTTAAGAAAATTTGTGTTTCAGTATTGGGATTGCTGTAACCAGTTAAGAATTAAATTAGACTGGCAACTAGTAAATAATTCGTCGTTAAACACTACAAACTACTTCAATATTTAATGATAATATGCGATTAAATCCACTATAACTTTAGCCCAGTCCGAATCCGGAAAGGATCGTGTAATGCACAAATCGTGACTAGCTCATCTGAAAAACGAAAATATCGTCTACAGTAAAAATCAACTTTCAAAACGTGTTGTGGTGACGATGACAAGAACATGCAGTCAAAAAAAGGATAAAAACAAATGCAAAGTTTTTGGCGGTAAAACTTAGAAATGCAAAACACGAACAAAGATTTCCTCAGATCTCGTTTCATCTAAAGTTGCCACAAGAAATTCTTTCTTTGCTGCGTACTACTTACTATTCCACAGAACGTTTCCGGAAAGTAATCGAAGAGTCTATTTTGTCTTTTTCCCGGAAACATGTTTCTTCAAATGTTTTTTTAAAGTCATTATGCAAGGTGAACGAACGGCCTCTTCTTGCGCAACGTATTTTTTTTCACTTCACAGATGCTGTTTAAAATATTTTTACCTCACTTTTCTGTCATGTTTTTTTTTATAACACGCACAACCACAATTCCTTTGGTTAAGCCCAATTACAATTCGGGCAAATGCCGTTTGGTGACACACACACAGGTACAAACGTTAGTTAACACCTTTGAGAACAATCTTAAGAGCACTCTTAAAAAACACGACCACGTATAATGTCAAATTAAATAAGACATACTGGATTGTATGAATGATTGAAGTATAACTTCTACTAAGTAGTAAAAATAAAATAATACACCGTGTTGACTTGAGATTCCGAAGAAAAAAATCAATAGCCCCCTTTTTCACCAAACAAATAATTCACAGTACCGGGTATATGTACACGAAAAGCAAGACTCAATTAGTCGAACCGGGGGACAAGGGTAAAAATAAGCTCACTATAAAGTGAATACCGAGGGGATATATCAGTTTGAATTCCAAACAACTACTCCACAGCTAAATAGAGAAAGGATAATAGAAAGAAAGGAAAAAAGAGATTTCACCGTATCCATATATAATGATACGACCAAATAAACACGACCTCGACCTCCAAACAACAAAATGTGGGAGGCCTCCACCTAATTAAAAAATATTGTGCACCGCTGTACGAGCATAAATCCCAAACAAGTAGTAGACGCCGGATATTTACAAATGGTACCTTTGGACCAAAATTCTCCTTCTTCCGACAGATGTGTGCCCGTACCGAGAGAAGAAATCTTTGGTAACGAAAAAGCATAATTACAAAAGGAAAAGGACATCGCTAATTCGCAAAAATAATTATGCGAGATGGTTTTTGCCATCAAAGTTATTGTATATATGTGTGTGTGGAGTGGAGGGGGAGCAAAGTAGCATACAGTAGTTGTGCTTACCCGTGACATATTAAGTAGTTCTACCGTTTACCAAAAAAATTACAGTTTTCCAGGCGTCCTCCACTATTCGAAATGGACACACCACTTAGTAATATGTAAACGTGGTAAGTTATTGCACTGCCCAAAACAAGGGCGAGGAAATCCTCCAACCAGGGAGTTTTTTGTTGTTGAGGAGGAAGAGAATTCGTTTTTTTTACAATTCGGTCGCCCTGGCCAATTTCTCGCGACCGAGTCCGGGCGGGACGATGGGCAGGGAGTCGAGAAAGGAGGTCGACCTCTTCTCGGAACGCAATATGGTGTTCTTCTTTTCGAGCACCTCCTTGGGAGCGGCGCGTGGCTTGCGACCGATCTCCAGGGTGGGAACCTCCACGTCGGTCTGATTGTAGATTTTGACCTTGCCGGGAGTGGTGGCAGTGGTGTGGTGGTTGTCGTGCGATTTTATCTTGCCGTTGTGGCAGGCGGTCTTAGTGTCGACCAGGTAGTGGCGCTGGATCCAGCGCCAGAGGGGCAGCACCATGATGAGCGCGCCAGAGATGAAGACCCAAAAGCCGGCCATGTAGAACGAGAGATTGTAGGATCCGGTGATGTCGTGTAACCAGCCTAACGCGTGAGACATTAAGAGATTTTTAATTCTTCTTTTCATACTAACTTGAAAAATATAATACTGGGAAAAGTTTGAAATTATTTGTCAATCACGCGTGCTAGCCTTATCGTGTTTTAGCGAGAGCTCTCGAAATAAGATTTCCTATTTTTTAAAAGCTGTTTTGTCGGATGTGCAGCTCGGTGTTTGCAAAAAAATACGGAGCAATCAATTTTCTATTTAATGAAATAACTAAATCAATATTCGATGATTAAACTTCAAATTGACTTAATCAATTTTCTAAGATATTATAAATAATTTGCTTCAGAAACAGGACGAAGATTAACATAGCTTTCCAGCTGCACCAGCATCAGACTGAAGAATAAACAGTATAATAAATTGAATTCCCCTTAAGTCGCCTTAATGCTTTGAAGGTGTAATTTACACTATGGAGCATTTTACGTATTGCTCCATGGAACTGCAATTTTGTTTAATGCAATGCTCAAATTTTTCAAGCTCTCGTGTGCGTTAGTAACAGGCGGATGGAGCAACAGTGAAATGATGAATCGTGTAAATCGCCCTCTATTTAGAAAATACATAAGTATTCATCTTCGGAGTGACTTAAAATTGGCAACTTCAGCAACAAGATTTCCCACGGTTTTAGAACGGAGACTTGCTACCCACAATTAACACGCAACAACTCCTACAAATAAAATAAAAACTGTGGTTCCCTTACCTGCAAGCGGCGGTCCTAGAAGATTACTAATGCCCTGGATGAGAAGCAAGAGCCCGTAGGCGTTTGTGAAGCGCTCCAGCGTGATTAGATCGACCAGAATGATGGATGTGAGCGCATAGTTGGAGCTGATGGTGAATCCGAACACGCTGGCGATGATTGCCAGCTCGGTGAAAGTGCTGGTTAGCGGAATGAGCGACATGACGATGCCACACACGGCCGTGGAGGCGCTGTACAGCACCATGCTGCTGGCCCAGGGTTTGTCGCCGATGTAGCCGTAGAGGATCTCACCGAACGTGTTGAGGATGCCGATGATGGAGATGAGGTAGGAGGCGGTGTCCTGGTGTACCCCTAACTCAATGGCATGTGCCGCCAGGTACACGTACGTGATATCGTACCAGAAGTAGAGCAGCAGGTTGGATATGCAAAAGATGAGGAACTTGAGGTTCTGCAACAAAACGCAATGAATAAATATCGGCCATTCTCAAATATTTCAATAGTCTCAATTCTTATAACATTTCAAAATAGTGCATGCATACACTATTTTATTTAAACTGATGTCAGTGTTATTACGTTGTACTGCATACAGTTCGACCGCACATGTTACTCTGTATTCTGAACTACAGTATGACATTTAAAAACGGAAAGGACGATTACCCGGAAGTAGGAAACATCGACCATGTTCAGCAGGGCTTCTTTCACGTCCTCCATAAAGCTGCATACCTGAAAATGAAAAAAATACCAATGTTTCGCAGATTAGAATTAATTCTCAATTTATAAAATAAGATGCGCTGAACAAACTGCTATTTCATAATCGTAGGAAATTGAAATTTCGTTCACCTCATCCTCCTCCTCCTGGGCGATAGTGATCATGCTGTTGCGATAGATGTCCGGACAGCTGGACGCTCGGATATGATAGCGCCGAGTGTTGAGCATGGCGTTGCGGTGGGTCATGCTGCGACGGTGCAGCCGCAGATTGTGAAAGTAAGCAGCGGACAGTCGACGAGCCGGCTGCCCTCGAGGTCGGTGCATTAACACGTCGGGATGGCGCACCACATTGTTGCCTCCCTCGATGACGACGGCAGGCGACTGGGTGGTGGTTGTGGTGGTGGTGGTTGCAGCGCCGACGGCGACCGTGGCGTCATCCACCAGCGAGGTGGGACTGAGCAGCACGTTGTTGTTGGGGAAATCCGAATTGGCGGCGGTCAGGGCCAGCAAGTGATCGCTGGCGCTATGGCTGAGCAGGTGCGGATAGTTCTCCATGAAGTACTCGTAGTTGACTCCCTGCTTGCCCATCTTCTCAATCAGCTCTTTGGGCAGGCCTGTCGTGAAAGGAAAACTTGACACAGTTCTCACCACCTCACTCTCACCCCCCTAAAATGAAAAGACAATATATTTCGAAAAGACAATGAATTGCGACTCACTCTCGCCGCTGTTGAGAAAGGTGGGCAGCTGCACCAGCGAGTTGCACAGCCGCTCGCAGTCTTTGAGGTCTTCGGGGATTGAGGATGAAGAAGGTGCTCCGTGAACACCACTTCCTTGCAGCAGCCGACGCGACTCGTCCGGCGTGGTCTGTGATTTGGCCGATATGCTCTCCAGCGACGTCTTCAACGACTTCTCACTGCGGAATTTGCGAGTGGTTCCCTCCAGGTCACGCATTAGCGCGCCGCACACCACGATATTCAGGAAACAGCCTGCATACAAAGTCAGCGAGGAAAAATACGAGTCCGTAAAATGAACAGTGAATGAAATTGTCAGTGTTTCAAATAATCGTCTAAAATAGGAAATATGCACCCAAATAGTGTCACCCTTTACCTGCCAGGATTAGGGTGGCGCCGCGCCAGGCGTACTGCTCACGCAGGAAGTGCGTGAAGGGAGCAAAGAGGAAGGTGCCTATGCCCGAGCCGCACACAGACAGCCCGGTGGCGAAGGCGCGTCGCTTCTCGAAGTAGTAGGCCACGATGACGATCGCCGCCACGTTGGCCAGCGCCAAGCCGAAGCCAGATACTATACCGAAAGTGAAAAAAAGCACCTCCAGCGAGTCCACGAACGAACTGACCACGAATCCCACGCTGGCCAGCAGCGCACCCGCTATAGTCACTTTGCGACAGCCGAACCGATCTGTCAACGTACTGGCGATGGGTCCTGCGATTTAGAAAGAGCCAAGGAACGAAAAATATAAGTGAAATTAGTCTCGCATTATGATACACGCCAATGTTTTCGAAAATAGATCAGGGATGAGCGGAATGCTGGACGCAAAACCAAAATGGCGATAAGTCATTTTAAATAATAGTTTACTATTGGAAGAGTTTTTCGCCAACTCTTATCGCCATTTTGGTTTTGCGTCCAGCATTTCGCTCATCCATAATAAATTAATATGTTATCAAAATAAAAGAGAAATTGTTGGACGACAATCTGTGTTCGGCGACGAACGACCGAAAATGTCAAACGTGAGTTATAATTTCGCGGAAACTTATATAACATTTTATTATTCATAAGAATTAAAGATGAACATTATTGAATTTTTAAACATACCGGCCAACAGCGGGACACCCATGAAGAGTGAACCAACCCAGGCAGTTTTAGCTGGAAAAAAATGTGTAAGCAATAAGGCAATGAATAATAAAGTATCTAAAGTGATTGATCAATCGTTCTAGACAGTTTCATAAATTAAAAATAGGAAAGCTGCAGAAATAAAGCGTCAAATTTACCCTTGCTCTGTCCGAAATACTCCAGAAAGTCGACGTACAGAATGCCGAAGGAGAAGGTGACTCCGTCGGCGATGACGTTAGTAATGAAGGCCGCGAACACGACCACCCAACCCCAGCCACCATCCGGCGGCGTGATGGCGAACTCAGTGCTATTGTCGCCGGCGCTGGTGTTGGCCGACGATGATCCCACACTCTCGTCGTTACTGACAGCGCTCGTCTCCGACTGGGTGCGCACGTGCTGGCCACCACCGCCACTACCACCACCGGCGCTGGACGAGGACAGCGGCCGCCAGGCGACCGACCCCGCCGAGCCACCATGATGCTGACTATGTCGATCCAAGGAGCTCGAGGACAACGAGTGGTCGTCGGGGGCGAGGAACTTTACGCAGCCGTTGGTGCTCGCAGCAAGTGGCGGCGGTGGAGGAGGGGGAGACGGCAGCGGCGGCCCACCTCGAAGGTCGAGTGACGGCGGTTCGACGACGACGGCGGCGGCGGCGGGAACATGATCGACCACAACAGAACTCTCTGCTGGCATATTAGAAAGTTGTGTGTATTTGGCTGCAGATTCGATGACTGATTGGTGGCGGTGACGGTGGCGCTGCTTGTGGTGGTTTTGGTGCCGAGTTCGTTGAGCAGGGGGGGTTTTGCCATTAGTTGGCTGAGGTGAGGATGGATCCGGATCAGATGGTGGATCGTTATGTCGACGGTGCTGGTGTGGTTGGTGGTGGTGGTGGTGGCGCCGTGGCGGGTTGCTCTATATTTGGCCATGCATTCACGATCAAGGGAGGTAACTACACGACGAGCGATAGATAGAGACACAAAAGAGAGCAAAGTAAATAATTAGTTAAGCTCTCTCATCGTATGCGTATCAACTGAAGCGATTAGTGCATTAGATAGTTTAAACTTTTACGCTTCGCTTTATTGGTCAGCAGGGGGCACACATCCTCACCACAGTAGCCTGGGATCGAACAAAAAATTAAAAGGGTCGCAAATCGAACCCCGGGTCCGTCAACCCGCGAGTCGGTCACTCAACCGACTGGGCCGCAACGGGTGGTGCTTTCGAGGATTGGCTCGATGAAAAATTTGAAAGTGTCAACAGTCCTTCAAAGTGCTCGTAAGTTTGAAATAACCAGGGCCTTGTCATGTCAAATTATAATAATTTAAACTGATGGGTGAAGCCTCGGGAACTCTGAAATATGACATCTGGTGTCGAATTACATTAAGAATAGGGTTCATCATACTTCAGCCTAAGGAGAAATCTAAAGGTAACTAACTTATATCATTTCTTTGTATCTATGAATAGGAATTTTTAATCACACATTTGCATATTTTTCGGCATTTAAACCATTAAATTAAAATGGTTATAGATGGCATGAGAAAGTAAACCAGCACATTAACTTAAAAAGCGAGAAGCAAATCTTGAAAGCTTCCCCCAAATGGTTAAAAAAGATTGCTATTTTTTTGCCAAGACGGCAGTCAGAAAATGAAAGAGATTACCAGCAGTAATGATTTTGCTGGGGCTAGCAAAAATCTCTGCCAAATTCCTGAGGCGCCAATTTTTTTTAGCAAACATTTTTTTGGAACAATGAATTTTCAGTACACAGATGCTTCCTTTCACAAATTTCAAGTTCCATTTTTGTTCGGGAGTAAGTCAGCGCGAACTTCTTTGACGTCCCTAGAAATTTCTGGATAGATGAAACCGCTAAACAAAAATTCCCCGATTATTGTAAACATCCGCAAGGCAACATGTGCAAATATGCGAATAGGTTGTTGTGTAGTACAGTAGTGGTCGCGTAAGAGAAAGCGGTTTAGTTCGACGCATTCATCACCTAACTCATTACAGAAGGAACCCCAATGAAACATACTTTGGTTCGGAAACTCGCTCAACGTTGTCTGTAATTTATCACCTTAAAAGTTAAAAAGGTCCACCAGCGTTAACCACCTTAAAATTCCCGCCAGGAGTCGACCTGGTGATTTTGCCTAACCTAAGCTTGAAAAATTCCGAAAGTCTCTGTCGGGAATCGAAACCGCAATCACGGAAAATAACAGTTCGACTCGCTAACGGGTAAACATTAAGCCAAACGAGACCTCTCGGTAATTTACCACCAATTCTATTTTAAAATATTGTTTCTCGACGAGCCGCAAACCAACCCCAGCACCGAGTCGCCTGCAATGTGCGCCAGGTTTCACAAATCTATATTTGTATACAAAGTAGCAACATTTGTTTACAAACCGTTTATTCCGCACAGGAGGCCACGAAATATGTACTCAGGAAACCCGATACAAGCGCAAGAGAAAATATTTTAATACAGGTGCAGACCTTTTAGGAGGAGGGCCAGGAACCAGATTCTGACTATTTCTGGGTTTGTACCTCGTTCACTATCGCATTATTGTTCGCCTCCAGGTTTTCCACAGGCTTCCCCTCCAACCCCAACAAACAGCATATGCACAGCATGGATAATTTCAGTGGATTACGTGGGATGCCACCAGAAAGAGACAGAAATAGCTGTATCTAAATGCACAGTGCATCTGTACTGTACGGTACCGTGTCGTGTACGCGAAGCCGCCAGTGCCACCAACATCTACAAACACCTTGAAATCAAAAGGGCTTGTTCGCCAGATGCGTTCAGTTGGCGCCAATCTCGTCAAAACAATTTAGTATTAGTAATTCAGTGTATGTCTATTATCCAGCGCGTTCAATTTGCGACGAGTTTAAACGACCGCTCGGCAGAAGGCGTTGGCGATGGATTATTTTACTTTTCCTTGGTCCGACCTTTGCTTGAATACTGCATTTCCATTTGGGATCCTCACCATGTGGATCTTGTAGGGGAACTTGACAACGAAGAGCCGCGAGATTTGTTAGCTGTAGATTTGGAAGAAGTGACAGTGTCTTGGACATGCTGTGAAAAGTGGGTTGGGAGACACTGGAACTGGGTAGGAGGGATATCAGTTTAAGGTTGCTGCTCAGAATTCTGAAGGGGGATTG
>JAQGBY010007795.1:0-11369 GCA_034698785.1 Mycogona germanica
CGTGTACTTGTTATCTTACAGGGACGGGTCCCACGGCTTTACTTCCATTCCGAAGAAAGGCGCAAATCGAAATTTCTCTCGGCCGAAAAATGTCGAAGGTCTCGGTCGGGAATCGAACCCGTGATCAAGGGAATAGCCGTTCGATACGCTAACCACTATGTGTCACGATACCTGCCACGTCAAAACTAATCAATTCGCCACAGTCACAATTCGACAAAAGAAATCAAAGTTGGCAAAGAAAAATATAAAGGACAATTAAGTGTGAATGAGTTCAAATGGATTGTAGATACAGGTGTATTAAGCGTGATTTAAACCGGAGGATCTTGGTCGCATGCGAGGCGATCTTCTCCGGTCGCGATTATTCTTACGCGGCTATGTAATTATTCTTAAAGCTTGTCCTTGTAATTTGTGTCATTCTGGTGCCGTGCTTTGATGTTATAACACTAGACGAATCTAAACAACTAAAAGTGTTATAACGTATCAACATCTTATGACTCAGTTTTCAAATACGTGCATTTGGACATGATAAAATCCTTTCGCGGCCATGACACTGGGACAGCCGACCGAAGCCGGGTTATTTCTCTAATAGCCAAATAAAATAGATATATGTGTAAACGAAAAATTCGATTAAAACGAGATTTACACGCTCCCCAAAAATGGCAATGTCTGACTATAACGCGATTAATCATCAACTTTTTTTTTTTCTAAATTAGCAAGGTAGTAATTAAGTTCGTGGTATATTGCTTATGTTATACTTGCTGCTAAAAGTGCTTGCAACAACAAAAAAATTATGATAATTATAAATTAAAAAAACGCAAGAAGGCACATCGTGCTACTCAGTTTCGTCTTGTCTGACTAACGAAATGAACGATGAAATTCAGGAATATTTAGTTATATACGTTAGTGTGTGTGTGTGTGAGAGAGAGAGGGTGGGGAGGAAATTCTAGATGATTTACGATAATGTTCCCTCAAATGATTCGACCACTTAGTTTTTTTGGGCAATGCTTCATTCAGTAAATCATGATTAGGCGAGCCTAAAGTTTTATATTATCTTACCAGCATGTCGTTGATAAATTTTGATGTTGTAATTTTACCAGCTTGCATTGGGTTAAGGTCGTTAAATAAATGCGTATTGCACGTTGTATTCAAATATTATTTTAAGACCAGCTTAACGAAAAGAGCTTTTGGTACCATCATGTTAATTAGAGCAAATTTAAAATAAAATTATTAATGCAGCTAGAATTTTTTTGTCAAAAAACCATGTTTACGGGCCGTATTACATTCAACACTTTAAAAAAATACGTAAACCATGTTAAATTTAAATATTATTTCAAGACCAGCTAAAGGAAGAGAGCTTTTGGTACCTTCATGCTAATTTGAGCAAATTTAAAATAAAATTATAAAAGCAGCTAGAATTTTTTTTTTTAAATTCAAGGTTATGGACTATTTTAGTTAATTGCTGTTTCCGCTTGAAACACTATTAGCAGATTAAACAAATATTATTCGTCATTCACAAAGCAAAAACAGCGCTTAACTGAGAAATTCAAAAAAACATATCTTTGTCTAAATTTTATATATTTACTAGAGAAATTACCCGGCTTCGCTCGAAAATCCCCGTCATGTCAGCGAAATGTTTTTGAAAAATTTGAAACCCTGTTCCCTCACGTGTCATGGTAATGGCGAATAAAAATAAATATAAAATAAATTTAAAAACAGTTTTAATTTATATTATATTTATTTGAAACACTATAAAATTTAAATATCTAATCTGTGTAAACACAAAAGCTCCTATTTCCGATTTCATTCCGAATTTGATAAATATCTGTCTCAGGTATTAAACGATTCACAAATAGGAAATTTGACTGGCAGCATTGGTAGCACGTGATAGCGTCAGCGCCATTTTGGCGACGCCATATTTAAATTTCCTGGTGAAGCGTTGTTTTTTTAAACAACTTCAAGGGGCTGATTTATCAAGACATATGCAAAATGCGCATGTTATGATGCGAGGGCCCCTGACTTTTCGCGCCACCAGCTTCTTTGTTTTTGTTTGTACAAATTATAATCGATGTATGCTCTTTGGTGACGCTGAATAAAAAATAATCGAGATCTGAAATTTCGTCGCTAGACAATAAATTTGAGGAACTACATTCCGTCAAGCCGTTCGTAAATGAACTTCCGAAACAGACCGATTGAAACTTAGGACTATAATATAGATTGCAAGTGTCCTGATATGGCATTACTATTTGTTAAGGAGGTCCACTAGCGTTTCCGCCCTAAAAAAAAACCAGGAGGCCTAGTAATTTTGCCTAGACTAAGATTCCCTCGATCGGGAAATGACCCCGCGATCTCGGGCATAGTAATCCAACACGCCACTTATTTGTCGAAAGTGAGTGATTCATTCAGAATCGTCCCTCCATTAAAGGCGCACGTTGATCAATAACAAATATTCGACCCAGAACTCTTGTTTCCAATATAAATATGATGTTCTCAGTCTCAGAGCTTCACCTATAAGACATGTGTAACAGCGAGAATGCTGTTTTCTCCTCTCCCCATTTTCTTCAAATGTATTTTGCAAGTTCCCAGTGGTGTGCTAATGAATGTGTGTCTCTAGTTCAACTAAATTGACAATTTAATTTAGGTAATATATTCTCTGATCATGCGGCTAAAGATGTGGACCAAAGCATCATGACCACTTCTGTGGATTGCAACCAGGAATCAGTTGAACAAAAAGTTAAAATGGATGTTTTTTGGTTTGCTAGATCCTGAGAGGTTCTAAAATAATGGTAAAAAGAATATCCATAAAATCCAATTGCCACAGGCCTACATAATATACTGTCGTGTACTGTCGTGTGGGCTAACCCTAACCTAAACTATCCCTAAAATTTTTAGTTGCCTGCAATGTGATGTCAATGCATGTAAAAACTAGTACCTTTTGGCTGAACTATCATTTTAATAATTTAATTACACGTTGGACTCAAATGCTCATACAGTTGTGCGATATTTATATTTAGCCAGACATTTTAATTTGTATTCCTGAAGCGTTTGCATTATGAGCTATGTTGAGTAAATAATCTTGATTAATCTTCAAGTAATATACGTAGCATTTTTATTATCCTTGTTCCCTAAAGTGATTGAAAAAATACCAGAATTGAGTGCCAATAGAATTTCTGATAAATTTTGTACACCTAATACTGCCAAACTGCCAAAGCCAAAGAAATTTGCCAATAAGTTTGGCCTTCAAAAACATCGTACCACTCACCGATCAAGCATTCACTACAGAGTATTTTGTTATTTATTTTATTTTCCAGATGTTTCCCTATAACCTAAGTCACCATTTAGAAGCAAAATAGCAGTCTTTCTAGTTTAAGGCAGCGATTTTTCATTTATTGAGATGAGAGATTTCTTATTTCTTCTAGATGTTGTTTCGGTTTCAGCAAGCATTAATTGGTCTCGTCTCGTTTTGACTTTTCGAGACCAGAAATTTCTATAGGCTCGACTGAAAACAACAATTTGAATATCGTGTTGCAAATATCGGAGCTGGCATTGTGTGTGTATTCTGTGTTTTTTACCTGTGAAGGTTGATAGATTGCAATTAACCTTGAATAAAAAAAACTGTTGCACTGCCCCCCCCCACATCCTTTTTCGAAAACCAGCTCTCTAGGCTCAATTCCATCGCACAATCGCATCGCACCATCAGCGGCTTGGTTAGCGGCATGGTTGCAACAACCATGTCAGAAAGCCGCCATTGTTTTTATTTTATTATATTAATAGCGAATGGAATCGCCCGAATCGGGTTTTATCTTTCGGAAGACGTCCAATTCGAAAAATATTATGTTACAATACAATGCAGTCTTGATTCGAATGTATATACCAAAAACGTAAGTTAGGCATTAATTTGACCTTCCACCTCTTCTATACTTCAGATTCATATTCGATTTTTTATTTATCTAACACAGAGAATAACATTTAATTTCGCGTCTATTATTCATTAGCGTTCTCATTATTTTTGATTTAATTTAGCGTTTAACCAATAAATCTGGTATTTTTTTAAAAATAAAACATTTTCATTAAGAGTCAATTTGGGCAGGCAACGAAGAGCGTTTAAAGAAACAAGAACAAGAGTCAAATAATTAAATTTGAATTGGGGCATCAATAATTTTATTAGATACGGGTTCTGCATAAGCTGAGCGGCGATGGTAATAGTACTACTTGCTTGACGAACAGCCCTTTGGTCTTTGGATAACGGCACCAAAAAATCAATACCTGTAGTAGGCCCAAACAAACATATCTTTTATCATATCAACGGGAATGAAAATTACTATAGCATTCTCTATCTCACGATTAATCTTTATACCTATTTCAATATGTTAATTTGAAACACGATTGACGCGAAAAAACGTTGAAGTGCTTACTAATTAATTGTAATAATGTAATGAAAAAATTTCAATTAAAATAGAGGATAATAGTTCATGGATAAACAAAATCGCTGAATCCTGGCGTATTTAATCTCTTCTTGTGATTATGCAAGCTACTGTCTGCTATCAGCTACCAAGACAAAACATTTTTTTGCCGTGATAAAAAATTCACAAACTCTTCCCCTGAATGTATAATAGCTACTTTGGCGAGAAAACAAATATTGCGAATATTCAAATGTTATTAATTTGGAATCACTCTTAATTTAACATTCGATAGTAATTTTTTTTTAGAAATTAACAGTTCGCTTAAAAAATCGAAAACACACAACAAAACTGGAAAATCTACTACTAAATATGACTAAGACGCAAACTAAAATTTAAACAAACAAAAGTAACAAGGCGGAACTGGACGGAATTACGGAATGAGCTATTGTAAAATTATATGAGAGTGAGTTAGTTGTTGCAACGTACATAAAAAAATTGGGGAACTAACAATTGGTAAAACTGAAAAATCTTTATTTTCTTTGAAAAACTGACCCAACCTTAATGACTTCTGCTCACCAAAAAAATACCAGACAAAACTGTGACTGAATTATGGAAGCACGCTTGTGTACAGAGACAATTGCATTGTTAGGGCCTAAATCACCTATGTCGGCACTGTAGGCTGCATCGTGAGGCGTAAGGCAAATACACACTGTAGGTTCCTCCACAGCAAAATACGCGGTAGGCCTGCTCGACTCAACATCTGTGTTCTCGTACAAGCGAATTTATAATAACGTTAATTATCATATGACAAATTATGATCACAACAAATTACTGCCCCTAAGCACAGCCTCTAGCCCCTAGCCACAATTAAAAATGAAACATGCATGGTTTTGTTTACCAGAATCGGCGAAATGCATGCCTCTCCTCGCAAAGGACCACTACGTCTCCCCTCTGACTTTGTTTTCATGTTATTATTTTTTATCCAAAATTTGTTTCAGTAAATGAGTCTGAATTCATTTTATAAAGGAAAACTCAAGAATTGATGTGTTTTTTAATTTTAATGAAGCATTTGAAAACCAAACTGCGTGTTAAAAGGCGTTTGTTGGTCAACGGTGAAGCGACTCACAGCAAATTTGTATTCGAATTCACTACTCAATAATAATTACGAATTAATATTTTTATTTACCGTCATGACACTTCTCGAACTTCTTTTTTCTTGCTTGAACCGCCAAAATTCTTTATTTGGTGAGGCTCTTCGAAAATTCACAACCTTTCAGAAATCCATAAGTGGTAGGTTGTTGTTACACTGTCAAGAGTCAGACTGAAGGTGCACGTTTATTTTCTTATCAGAAATAAATTAAAATACCGAAAATCCGAATTTCGTCAACACACCCCGCGATTTATAGCGACATTCCCGTTATGTATAACGGGATTATCGCGTATTATGCTAGGTCTACTAGGTTAGGTCTCATGAAATAGGCTTTCAAAAATCCAATCGTCACACACGACACGAGGTCACTATTAATTGATGAATCCATTTGTAATTGCTCTCCATGATGTCCCGCCCGATTTACGCGATCACTGAAACCCCCGTGGTGTGTTTCGTAATTCTACGTTAATAAAAACCACCGCCAACCCAACAACAACACGTCACATTTGTCGACGATAGATCAGGATTAGGCCTCCTCAAAATCCTCGCACGCGCGAACTGTTGTTGGTGCACTCACTCACTATGTACAGGTATATACACACACGCGCATATATCTATTATTCGTACGACGTTTTGCGTATTCGGTGTGTGTATGTGTGTGTCATCGAGGACCACACATTTATTTCACAGGTGGCTTTCACGGTTCATCTATGAATGACACTATAAATAATTCGATGACAAACGGGCCCCCGGTCACCACCACAGAGCACAAGAAGACACGGACACCATTCTCTGAGCGCTCCCGTTTGATGTCGAAGAACAGGATCGACGACGTCACGTTATTAGGGTATGGGTATATCGATAGTGCATTCACTGTGTTCACATAGTTGCTATTGGTGGTGGTGGTGGTGGTGGGGGATGGGTCGTCAGATATATATATATTTGGGACCGTCTCACTTCACACCACTTATTGTTGAGGTTCACATGAACCGACACCGTCACTCGAAGTTGGTTTTAAAAATCCACACAGCTGATCGGAGAATTTTCATCGAATTTCGCCAACTTGAAGAGAATAAAAAATAACATGAGTTACAATTTTGCTCGCGTTTCGCGGAAGACATTTTTTGGAATTTACAATGCAATGGCGATATAATATTAGGACGGCTCTGAAAAATCAATACTAATAATTATATTTACGCGCATCCAATTAATTACTGTAAAAAAACAATTTTCACGCGTGATTAAAAATGATCAAAGTTTTAACGCGCATTTAACAACAGAGAGAATCAATACGCGGAAAAACGCCTTGCTCAATTTTAATTTTTTTAAGCCGAATTGTGGTGATGAGACATTCCAAAAATAAACTATAGCCTCGATTCGTAAGAGACTATATGAAATTTGGAGTTTCCAGGATTTACTTCGACGTAAGTAATCAATCAAAAATAAATTTTCAGTTTAAAATTTAAAAATGGAAGCGGAAAACAGACGAGATGTTACGAACGCTATTTTCTACAGACTGTACAACGCGAAATCGATGATGTCAGTAAATGATGTATCAATACGCGAATTAGTGAAATTGGTAACAAAAAATTAACTCATTTGTCGTTGAACGGATGGAGATATAATAATACAACACAGGTAGCTACATGTGCCCGGTTTTGAGGTCTATCTAAAGTAGTACAGTTGTCGACAATTGCTATTTTATCGCGCCCGACTATCTCCTATCTATGCACAACGCGAGCGGGTGCGCTGCAGTCAAACCCGACAGGATTCAGAAACACTTCATCATGGCATCAATATCGAATGCAGAGAATGTGTGTGTGGAGAGAGAGAGAGAGAGAGAGAGAGAGAGGATAAGGTAAAAAAAAATATGTTGTGAATCAGAGGACAAAACGCAAGCAGGGCTCCACCTACCCTCCCCCCACCCCACCCCACCCCGCCTATTCGTAGATTGCAAAAACCACACTTACCACATGTTATACATACGAGCTCCAGCCGATGATTCTCTTGCTGCATTTTGTGGACCACTTCTACTATTGCTGAATATCTAACTACAGTGTAGGGAAAAACGTAGTTGCGCTATTTTTTCCTTGTCGGAGCTGTCAGCGGTTTTCAACAAGACAGAGAGATGGACGTTTAAGAAAAGTGAAGAGCAGAGAGAGAGAGATAAATATGTTTTATGAACACAATGAAAACATCTTTAATTAACGAAGAACAATCCAATAAGCATATCCTGAAGCTTACATTATTTAGAGTGTTGATTAAAAAATTAAAAATATATTATGTAGGAAAAATAGAAAGCCGAATGGCCTGTACCACAAACTTCGAAAATTACAGATCACACTGTAAAAATATTAACACATGATAATATAGACAGCGTTGCAATTCAATAATTGGAGCACAATTATTGGCGTCATTAGTGATTTTATGTAAGCAGAATTTAATTTTCGTTCTATCTATTTTGATAAATTGAATTTCTATTCGGAACCGAATTCGACAACGTTGACAATAGATGACAAAGTTGACTGAATAAACAACCATTTAAATAACATTAGCAAATTAGCATAATGAAATAAAATAGTCTCTTAAAGATTCATCTATATCCGACCTTTTTAAGAAACTCAACAATTACAAAACAACAACAATACGCGACTACCACCAATACAACACAATACAACAACGCCAATAACGTATTTTGGTGTTGCATTTCCACTGTTTCGATGCTCATTTCGTCACCAGAAGCCCCATGATTGAATAAACGAGAGACCTCACGCCGGAAATCGAACCCGAATGGAAAGAACACAATCGTATATAGAACATTGAGCGCAAATTAACTAAATAAACCTCGACGGGAGGTACAATATGCCAAATTAAGGAAAAATAATGATCAAAAACACTGATAAATAATTCAATTAAATTATTTATTAAAATTTTACCAATCGACTTCATGGACAAAAACATAGATTTACATATTTCATTGCAATTTCGGAAATCTTTTTTATTATTGTTGTCTTTACAACTAACCATTAAACCGCACTCACCATTCCAGGCGTTCTGTTTTCGAGAGCCCGCACCGGGAATCGAACCAGCGACCGCCGAGCCGCAGTCAGTCGCAATACTGACTGGACTACGACGACTCATTTTGTTAAAGCACGTTAGGCCATTCTTAAAATTCCGTTTTTTCATTTTTAAATCTAATTTCAATTTGAAGTCATTTAATTTAATTTCAAATGCCGATATTTGGGAATCCCAAATTGAAAAAACTGAATTCAAATGCGATGAAGTGGTGAGACTCAAATTTCTGTCGGAAATATGCTTTCGTCATCAGTATTAAATATTGTAGTTTTCGAGAATTTGTACGATTACGCTGAGCACACAATCGATAAATGACTGAAATGAATTTGCCTTATTTTAAAAAGGCCCGCCAAAGCTAGCACATCTCGACGTCTGCTCGAACCATTTTTACGGCGCTTCATCACGCCGAAATTCGCCGCCAGAGGACGCCGTTTCACGGTGACTCGAGCAAAGTAATCGCGCCGGCTCCTATCATCCGCCATTAGGCCTACTGTCTCTGTTTCCGGTGCCATGTGTTACTTGTGAAATTTGGATCAATTTTAAAGTTCATTCGTTTGAGTAGTAGTGATCAGATTGCGTTATTTGCCAACGCATCAACATTTCCTTTACACGTCGCCAATAAAAGGTAGCATTATACTTTAAAAGTACTTCCATTGCCATCGTTTTTGAGTTAAGCCTAAGGGAATCTGCATGCGTTGGCTACGGAGGGGAAGGGGTGGGGGTTAAAATACGTCATACTATCTGGATACCATCCACAGTTAAAAGGATAATAGGAATTTTGGGCATGCTGGAAGGATTGGCGCATATTTTGCCAATCGGTACCAAAAACATTATTCAACAAATTCCTGCCAAATATACCGAAATAGTCCATGCGCCCGACAAGCGTAGTTTTACACTCCAGAGGTGCTAGCATGGTTGCCAATGGGCGAATGAGGTGAATGAACCAGTGTTGCATGCTTCTTCCCGTGAAAATAATGACTCGAAAGTATGTAAAACTTTCGTAAATGGTGCTTGTTCAACCTAAACTGGTATTGCGTTTCAAAGTGGCGACTGATGATAGTATAATTAGAGGTACCCTCTCTTGGGGGCTGCTTGCGGGTAATAATTGTAATTGTAATAATTTCATTTATATGGTTTATATATATCTTGTACTTGAATGGTTATCGGTGCTTTCTGGCCTCACATAGTTGGGCATAGTTTGAGCTAATTTTGAGATATTGCTTTTCGTAAAACCGAAAATTCTATCTTGTGGGTGCATTTGTTAAAGATAAGTTAATAAATAAGACCTTATGAAGTCAAGGTTCAATTGTTTAGTTTAATATAATCTTGGCGATCAGTCTGATAACGTTGATTACAATTACAATTACAATATGTACCCACAAGCAGCCCCCAATAGAGCCTTACGGAACCCATATTGTTATTTTTCTATATTTCAACGTAAGGAATATAATATAATTCGAATAAAAAAGATCATACAAGATCGTTCCCTACGTGAATGTATGAACCTTCGCCTAGATCGATAATTTCGATCCCGGGGTACTAGTGAAAAAGTACTCCTCGCATAGTGTCAAAGCCAAGATGGGTACAGATACGCCTGTAGTGTAGAACTGCTGCCAGATTGGTTAGCTGTTGATTAGGTCGAACAGACAGCGTCACAGACATGCTGGCAATATCGAGATAGGAGTCGTTGGAAGATCGGACCAAAGAGATCCGTTTAGGGTTTCTGGTCAGAATTCTGAAGGGATATTGTAATGTTGATATCGGGGAAATTATGTGTCCAGCTCCTATCAGGTGCAGAAGAAAAGTCCACTCTAGAATGGTTACTGAACCACAATGTAAACCTGACTCTTACTTTAACTCCTACTTCCCCAGACAGTGGAATCGCCTGACAAGAGTCTCAAATCCAGAGCCTGTTAAAAAGTCCTAACTGGTCTCTCGACCCCCGCCATAGGCTCCCCTTTCGGGTACATATTATTTCCCATTTTCGCAACTTCGACAAATTACATCTTTACATGTATCGCCTAAGTTCCTGTACTGTACACACATGGACTTTTCTGTGGCCGTGGGTCATATCTTCTGTATTAGATATTTTGTAATATCAACATCTCACATCGAGGATTTGGTCCTGGCTAATAGGGGTCTTAAAGTTCACTTGCGACTGGAGGATCGTGTCGCTGACTCAACCCACTTACCCCGCCCAACCGTTCACTGTACTCAGTTGTAGGCTTTGTTTACAGTGTACACGATGCGGTACTGAAGTACATTAACTCTATGTGCCATGACTCCCTCACACATTAAAGCTTATGCACCCCTAAAATTAGGAATCGCCCAAATACAGATACTCACGCACCTTGTACAATACAAAGCATGCGCAATAATGCGTACATGTTCAGAACAACACGATACATGAACAAAATTTATATTGTAGCAACCAATCTTAAAGTCGAGTTTACATCCTTCCGACGAAAGCATTCACGTAACGAAATATTAATTCGAAAAAAACAATCATTTAAATAGTTAAATGAATGATATTTTTCATTAGTTTTGAAGATAGAAAATGTTTTTATTCAATATTTCGCGCCGCTCTCCGAGCATTTT
Organism: Mycogona germanica; assembly: GCA_034698785.1. Classification (NCBI taxonomy): domain Eukaryota; kingdom Metazoa; phylum Arthropoda; class Diplopoda; order Chordeumatida; family Chordeumatidae; genus Mycogona; species Mycogona germanica. The sequence goes on from JAQGBY010007795.1 coordinate 11,224, forward strand.
TTTTTTTAATTCACTGAAGTGACGGATCACAACAGGAAGATTCTGTACCCCTCTTAGGCTTAGACCCTCTGTGAGAGGCACATTTTCACCAGTACCCCGAGCCAAAGCCCGCGCCGGGAATCGAACCCGGGACCGCCGAACCGCAG
>JAQGBY010007796.1:0-11366 GCA_034698785.1 Mycogona germanica
TAGGGCCTAAGCTCTGAGAGGGGTACAGAATCTTCCTGTTGTGATCCGTCACTTCAGTGAATAAAAAAAAAATAAAATAAAAAAAAATATAATGATTCACTTGAAATAATTCAGAATTCTAATGAGAGGACCATTCGTGTACACATACCCTGCTTGCAAATTTTTCAAAAACAATATTATAGATAGTGTACCTTTTTTTTGTTCTTTTTTCATTGACACAAGGTTATTTCTTTATTATTATTCTATTTCAGTGCACCCTGAATCAGGAATCAGGAATTTCAGTTGTATAATTACGTGCGCATGGTTTTCAAATTCAGTTTATCCTTTTCATAACTATTTACTAATTTAACTGAAATATCTTTTTTGAAATTATTTGTTGTTCGAGACATCGTAACCAACAACTTGTCTGTCCTTCGTTGTGGCGGTTCGAGTTTCGTCAAAGCGGAAAAAGCACAAACGTAAGAATCTCAACAATTCCACGCAAACAGACAATAGACCTGTAAATGCAGACGTATTCCCTCTATAGAAAAGGCGATTTTTACTGCCCTGGCGATTTTTATCTTTCTTCGGTCTGAAGAAAGAAAAAAGGTATTGCTTCACGAAGAACTAGCTCCAAATAAATGGAAGCGCACGCTGTTTCGTGAAATTGCGAGCGCTCTCATTGGACGGCCACTTTACCAGCCATTAATATCAGATCTCGCTTAAATCATTTCAGAATCCCGCCGAGACTTGCGCCAGATAACAGATGCTAAAACAGAAAAAAATCACCTCATTCCACGGACAAGCTCATCACTGACGAAGACGAAAATGGATAGATCGTTCTAAATTGTATTTTACTATCTCAGACATTCCAGCTTTCTACACATATACACCATTAAGAAATTGAACAACTAGAACATTTCGTGTTCCTGAAATATATGTCTTGTTACTATTTATCTTATTTTTGACAAATGCTCCGCCACAAACCAATCAACACGTATGTCGTTTTAAACGATTTCGGGTTCTAATTGTTAAATAAAAACCATTTTGATCAACAATATTGCAAAAAACTATCTCGATTTCGAAATATTGCTTGTATTTTTTTTGTAGAATTATATCAGTAGAAAATCCATCAAGCGTTTCTGTTGAGACGTGCTTCTAGGTCGTTTTATCATGACGTTCAATTGAGCATTTAATCGTCTGACAGTAATGTTCAGTCTATGAAGGTCGTTGATGCGCACTGATGAACAGAGATGGGGGGGGGGGGGGTTTCACTGTTTTTCACTGATGAGGGGGTTGTCTGTGGTCAACAACGCCACGAATTCAGGGAAAGGAACTGGTTTGGTGAGCGCCAAGTGCGCGTTTCCCGATTTGTGTGGGTTTCCCATAGACATTCTTCTAAACACATAATCGTGGATATGTGCATTTTTTTCTTTGTTTTTGGCACAAATTCACCGTTTCCCACCTACAGCTACAACAGGTCGTGCAAACAAATTGCGCCAAAAAGTTGAAGAAACCAATTTTCTTTTTCTTTAAACGACTATCCAAGAGAGCATAAATTTTCGTTTTTGCCAGTGTGCTGAATATTTTTCCAAAACAAAATATTTACTTAAAGCTATTATGCGAATAAGCTTATTTCTATCAATGGAAAACACATAGAAAAACACAACAGAGAACCCAAAATGGTAAAGTTTCGCTCATATCGAAAATACTTTCCAATCATTTGTGAGTAATATATGCAATTAATTTTGAGATTGCGTTTTAAGATATGTTCCCCATGTCATGATTATCATTCCGAATTTCCCTCTAAATGTCCATCCTCCTCTGAATATGTTAGGTTAATTACAAACATATTGAAAACCATATATTTAGCAATATTTTGACATGTAACAGCATAATATCAACATTGCACCAAATGTGTGTGTGGACCTCGAGGGGGCAAGAGTCGATCCAAGCAATAATTCTTTAATATACAGAGCCTTACAACAGGTGGTGGACGAGTATTGCATCACGTCATCCCACTCTCCTCCATTCCCTCCACTCTACAAATCATTAAATTCCTGAGGGTGCATACCGAAAACCTGCCAAGTCACCTGCATAAATGTCAAGCCGTCTGTATAGCTTTCCCAAAGGAACTTACACCAGCGTTTGCAGTATACATTTTACGTGCCTACGCCGTTAGCTACCTATGTCGGCAGAAATAATCAGGTATATACTTTTGAACGAGAAAAATCCAGTAAGTATACGCAATTAGCAAATAGGAACTTTGTTTGAACTATTTAAGTCTAAAGGACAGCGCAAGAAAATAAACAAAAACTAGCGAACAGAAAGGAAGGATATGAGTGTATGTTATAAAAATACGTCATGTGAAAACTCATAAAAAGTTTTTTCTTATTTTTTTTCTCATCTGCCATGTTCGCATGAATGCCTCTAATGAGGATTGTAACGAAGAAAATTCAGTTTGTTTTGACTTTACAAGATATTCGAATTTTGTGTCGGTCGAATTTCCGTTGTCTATTCGCTCTTCAAATTATTCTTATATTGTGTTGCCATCAGAGACATGTACGTTTAGGTGGAAGTTGCCTCAATAGTGTATAAATTGTTATCTTTATTTTTGTATATTTTTACACTACTGGCACGATCAATCAATGTTTTACCAATGAATTTTGAACCATTTGAAAGATGGATCAAATGGTACGGTGCGCACCACTAGCTAGAAAACTTACGATTTAAACCGACCTAAACTGCTAATGTAAGAACCGATTCACATGCACCATGACTAGCATAAACACGTTCACCGGTGTGTATGCACTTGACATCTATGCAGGAAGTATTGAATTAAGTGGCAAGTGAAGTAATCAGTTGAAATTTCTGGCAAACAATTAGTGAAGAAACTATTCAAGAAATAATAGCGAATGTGATCGTGTATTCAGATATAAATCAGGAAGAAAAATAATTTTGGTGACAAAATAAACAGAATTAATCCATTCAACCAAAACAAAATATACATCACGGGACAGCGTCATCGTTCCTGTTTTTCGTCAGTTGCAGTGGTTTTAATTTTAGTTTATTCTTATTAAATAGAATTGCCGACTGTTCCTCAAACCCAGTCAAAAGTGCTCAAGTTCTTTCTTTAATGAGGGATTATATTATTATGTCATACTCGAACAAATATCTTGGACATCATTAAAAAAAAATGTTGAAAACAATGACGCTATTCTAGTACCCGTCTGACATTTGAGACACACTGCCTGGTTTAGTGTAATTGTAATACGGTATCACGTCTGTGCGACTATCGATATGTCGTCAATGTGCGAGGAACTATTTGCATAATGAACCGTTTTGTACATATGAGCCATATGTCGTTGATGAACTAGCCGAAAAATAATAATAGGATCAGCTATTCGCGCTTTGCAATATTGCTAGATGGCGCAAATGACACATTTACCAATTGTCACCGCTAGGTTCAAAAACCGAATTTTTTTCACTCAGTCGGATTGCTGCAAATAACCAATACCTGACGTCTAAATATTTCCTGCGATAACAAAAGTACACACCTTCACGTAAATAAACAAAGGTTTCCCACGATACTTAAGACGGATATGCGCTCATGTCTTGCATTAATTTCAGTCTTGATCTCGTCTAGTTGGATCGATCGACATTCGGATATACTAGAACTGGTTCCCCCAAAACGTCAGCAGCGCAAATAATTCTACTTTACGAACAATATATTACATGTATCGCGCTGGTTTTTAATACCATTAGATTTGAACAAGTAACAAAATTTGTGCAGTCCATATGCTATGGGACAAAACAGAAAATGCTGTACTGGAGGTGTTTCAATACGGATATGCAAAATCATCGAATTATATATTCCGGTTTTTTATATTAAAAAAAGAGGTTTATTGTGTAATTCGTGCCCATGTTTACGTCCAGCTTAGTCATGCATTCGACACGAATATATGCGCCGTGTGAAAAGGCGCGAAGCGTGCAGGGAAGCACAAGTTCACATTGAGAATGGAAAGGCGCATACATGTATCCGTGTAATAACATGCAAGGTGCACACACACACACAAAAGACGGAGCAAAAACGCTTTAAATTTCGTAGCAAGCTTGCCCAAAAGTTCAAAAACCAGGTAGTTCAACGTCACTCGTCCAGAAACTACACTACACATGATATTACGTGTAGTGGTCGTATTGCACTGTAACTAGGAATCACCGCGATAACTAAAAATAAACCCTTCTTTTCCTGATACCTATTTTTCTCTTAAATACATGAAACTTGTTGTTTAAGAAAAGTTTTCTTCTGAACTTTTTCTAATATAAAAAATAAGAAAGAAGGTGCATCAATTGAGCTGGAGTGTGATGAATACAAATTCTATACAACTAGTTGCCATTAACTTGATTTGAAAGGATACAAAGAATAGAAAAGTGCAGATTCCAGAAACTACTTTTCTAGTACAAGTCCGAGTTACATAAAGAAATGTTCTCGTATGTTGCAAAAATTTTACTAAACATTTTGGCACAATATCTCATCTCTCTTTCCTCTCACACAGTTCATAAAGGCTACGTTCGTCTAGCTAACTGTAAACAAGTATGTCAATTGGCTCGTAAATAGATGGCGTCTTATTAAAGAGTTACTCCCACGAATTTCCGGATTAGCTCGTCCATTTGAAATAGCGTTATCGTTACCGCCGCCACACCCACTCAAGTGTAAATAAACGTTGTTCACTGGTGAAATAATAATTCGCAGCTTACACCGCCAATCGCATGCTTAATTTAGCCATCTGGTGCTAAGGGAACGAAACAAATTATCTAAAAACTGGGCGACATAACAGAAGAAAATGTGAGCAGTTTAATCAACTGTATTAAGTATCAATTGTATACAGAAAATAACTTAACTCACAGCATTCCAAATAACTCATGACGTCAACATTCACTGATATCATGGCATTTTAATTACCCCAAGAAGGTGTCGGCACTTGAGAGGATACGCGGCACAGACTTAAAAGTTCGAAGGTGCTCCGGAAGTCAACACACACAAGCTCGAAATTTATTTTTAACCGAAAAAGGACAGGCACAAAATTGGCACAAATTGTTTTTCGAATGCTTGCATCAGGACATAGTATAATAACTTTGTATTGAAATGAAACCAGTCTATGACTCAAGAGTCGTGTGAGGAAATATTTTTTCATCATGCACCTTGAACCTGCTAATCGCGTGTGGGTTGGTAATTGCTAATGAACCACGAATGTATGTACTGTATATGTATAAATGTACATGTATGTAAATGTATATGTGTGTATGTACGACTCGTCGTAGCCCAGTTGGTTTAGCGACTGACTGTGGTTTCGGCGGTCCCGGGTTCGATTCCCGGCGCGGGCTCTCGAAAATTTCGATCCCGGGGTACTGGTCGTTCCCCCTCGCACAGTGCCTGAGCACCATGAGGGGGACGTAATGCCTGTAGTGCGGTTGACTACAGTTGATAGGGAACAAAAAAAAAAAAAAAAAAAAAATGATTGGCAACTAAGTGAACTGAGTCAGTATAAGTAAAGATCGCTAACTAAAATGAAATCGCCAGTCGTGGGCACCAATAGAAGGTTTTCTGCAATTGATAAGATGGTGGTTCCAGGATATATCGCTGGTCCGAGGAACGATCAAGAGTAGCGATTTCCGGATAACAATAAATACAATTAATTAACATAGACAAAGCAGCAGATTCGTCACCTCCTCGATCTGCTCGGCTTTCGCCCAGCGTTGAGCATTAATTAAATTTCCCAAAAATTCAAATGTTGAAATCACACTTACTGATTTTGTCCCAACTTGTTGGAGAAACGCTGCGGCCCTCCTCCGGTGTGGCGGCTCTTCTCCCGTTCCACCTCTTATCACGTCTTCATGCTCAGAACCGCTCTAAGAAAGATCTTTAGAATCGGCCATGGCGAGTGGTCAGAGTTCCACAGTAAACAGGAACGACAACGATCGGATCAGTCGGCGCTATAATAACGACTCCGCGTCACCCCACAACCACCGATAGAGCTCCCGGGTACACGGATATAGTGAGTGTAGTGTGTTGGAAAACGTCAGACGGGACTCGGTGGTCCGAAAGAAACTATTTATTGCGCTGCGAAGACGAAGCGACCATCATCTCCATTACATATTTCTGCTGCGCGACGCCTCCGTCCCGTGCATGCGCTCACCCTCTTGGTCCACCCGTGACTGGACCTCTCTCTTTTTCACTCTCACACACACAAAATCTCTTGAGGCTGTCCTGGCACGACGGGAAACCCACGAGTGAGGGATCGCCGCGAAAGGTGTGTGTGTGTATGTGAGAGCAAGAGAGAGAGAGAGCAGGTATTTCTAAGCAGGCGTCCTCTGTTGGACATCAGCAGCAGGTGGACTACCTGTTGGCTTCCCGAATCAACTGCCGGTAATATCCTCACGGGACCCCCTCATCCAGACAAGTAGTAGACTCAAAATTGTACAATTCTCGTTGAGCCGGAATAGTAAAAAAAACTTTTGTTTCATTAATAGCCATCAAAGTTTTTGCGCTATTTAAAGGATTGCGCTATTTTATAAAGACGAATAAACTTTTAAAAAATAATTTTTTACAGTTCTCCATCAAAATGTGTGAAATAGTGAGCATTTGTTAATTTAATTAGTACCTGTAAAACAATTCAATATCTCAATTTGAATGTGAACAATCCAAGTAAATGTTTGTGTTCCGTTAAATTATAGAGTTGAGTACAGTAAAAATGTACCAAAATTCCAGATATGCAGGTTATAGGTTTATTTTTAAACTAATTTTGCTCAAACATTGCCGCGTATTTCGATTTTGTAGTCACAGAAAGACTTTTCGTGATTTTAAGAGTGGCGGACACTTTTAATTCCAGTTCAGTTCCGCACAATATTTCATAAATGTAGTAATTCGAAGGAGTCCGCCCAGGGATCTCATTGAAAACAAGTTTAGGAGCAGCGAAAAAAAAAATGGGATACGTGTTCGGCAACAACACACCGGTCATTTAAGATGTTAGATGTCCAATCGACGCAATAGTCTGGTCCTTCTTAAAAGGTCATTCTATCCAGTACGCACAGCGCCACGGAATATATATATTTTTTTCATGCATACGTCTACAGGCGATCGCCGTCGGCAGGACAGAGCCGGTTTAATTTTGCTTCAGCGTTAATTTTGCGTAAGATATACGAAAGCCTTTTGCCTTTACCATATTTTGACTTCATGACATGATCATGATCTTGATCTTGGCGTATCAAGATTTGAACAATTAAAATATTAAAAAAGAAATTCAGAGAGAACACCAAATGAGTGTACGGCGCGCCACAAATAAAAAAAGAAAATGTTATCATTATTTAAAGTATTCCGTGAACACAATATTAATCATATCTCAAGAAAACCGTAATCTATAGCCTTGAGTGTGGCGCCATCGTATCGGACATAAAACAAAGACGATATATTTTGAAACTACGAACGGTCTATAGACCATACAACAAACATTTAGCACAACTTCTGGAATTTCAGAAATAAAACTGTCTTTACTTGCAAAAAAGATCATAAAACAACAAGTGTACAATATTTTGGATGAAAGATTTTGCACTGACAACGTTAATAAAGATAATCATATTTCGAAAATTGGAACTTCATAATTAAAACTGGGAAATAAATAAAGTCTACTCGGAAAAATCCCAGAACTTTCCCCATTTCAAGTTTCTGTAATATGCTCTACTTTTCAAAAAATATCAATTTCTTTAATAATTGGTCAAAGTAGATCACAATTCTAAATATGCTTGCTTATATAAATATACAAATTTAGTCAACGCAAATAAATGATTACGTGAAAATTCTGGATATCATTATGTACAAACAAATAACATTTACGACGGATTGACCGTCAATACATTTTTTTTTTTTTAATTCACTGAAGTGACGGGCCTACCACTGACTAATTCTTTTATAAACCCTTATATATACACTTTCATTTATTTCATTGAAGACTCGAGCTCATGTATCAACCTATTACAACTACTAAAACATTCAGAGAAATAGTCATCTAATCAACAAATTGAACGAACAGATATACAATTAATAAATGTGCCACTGTTTGCAATGCCCTTAAAAATATATTCCCTAAACAGGGTTTGGTTTCCGGGAATTCCTTTCAAAATTAATTTGTAATACCTAGTAAAAAAAATTCTGCGACAAGGATTTAGGTAATACGACACATTTACTCGATCTCAATGCTTTGATAATGTTGTAAGAATAGTAATACGGTTTATTATAGAAACATCGTAAAAACTATGCCTAAGTAAGATGTTTGTTCACCGGCACTCCCCCGATGCTTCGATCATGTATTAGTAAAAAATTGTAAAACTATTTTAGTGTGCAATTCCAAAAAAATTAAATGATAAATTAGAAGCAATTCAAAATTGTTTACCGGTACTGAATTTTTTTTTATTTTCCTCCCTTTACTGTAGTCACTGCACTACAAGATTATCTGTGCCTCTCATGATCATTAAACACTATGTCTAACTATTTTAAAAACGTCAAAGCAATTTGTGCATTTAAAACGGCAAGGTCTTCTTAATAAACTGGAATTCAGAAAGTCTTACGTTTTTGCTTCTTTAAAAATTACACAAGTATAGCCAACAAGCGATTTCAATTTATATTTATTTATGCACAATTTATCATGAAAAAATAAAAAATAAAATAAAACGAATAAAATTGAAATTTCTCTTGAAAACGGTAATAGTTCAAATAAGGCAACCCAGCTAATATGAAATTCAACAATAAACATCTGCATCGCTCGCTAAGGTTATTTGAATTGGCCTCAGTGCATTTATTTTTAGGATAAATTGTGAAAAATAATCAAAGTGGAATTTCTTATTTAAAATACACCAGTTCAGTCCAGCACCACCTAACGATGAGATTACCTATCAATTTTTCCCATATAGGACAGGCATATTTTTAGAACACCTATCACTCATAAATCTGAAACAGTTTCGGGAGATTTTACGACACAACAGACACTTGGGACAAGGAGGCACGCAATATCAGTTAGGCGCTGCACAAACCAAAATGTGCGACGAACTCTGCATAAGCCGCCACAAACGCAGTAAAAAGCGGTCCGTTACCTTTGGAGATTGGCGGCCGCGAAATATGGTCGTCTCCTAGTTGCGCTTCATGGCCTCGAGAAAGCGCAGGATGTGCAGGAACAGATTGAAAATGTCCAGGTAGAGGGTGATGGTAGCCAATATGTATTCCTCCGGCGACAGGTTATTCATGATTTGTTGGGTGTCGTACATGAGGAACATGGCGAACAGAAGCGCGCCGCCGGCAGAAATCACCAATTCCAAAAATGTGCTTCCCAGAAACATCTGTGAACAGGCAATGGGAAAACGTAAGTGCTGAAACTTCCGTGTGCACATCACAACCTTGATTTTGATGAACGTGGTAAATTTGTTATCATAAATGAAAATTATATTAAAATACCCTGACACAGCAACAAGTATCACGTAGTAACAAGCTTTTATGCATAAAGTGATAATAACGAAAAATCTAATAAACCGATCGATGATTAAGTGAATAATAATAAACCGATTAATAAATACTGTAACACAATGTTGGTGTATTTTTCGATTTTAATTTTATATTTAGGTATATCGCAATGCATTGCATCATCTAATTTATTATTTATCAACTTGATGGTGGATTCGTTTCAGTGACCACTTCCACCTATTCTGCACATTTTTTTTAATTCAGCGTCATCAAATGAAAAGTACAACTTGGTCAGTCAACAATGTATACAATAGAGGAACTTCAAAACGAACGATAGCCAATCCGATTACACATTCTTACCTGGAAAATTCCTGCAGTAAAAAGAATGCACATGCCGACGAACAAGCTGTGAAAAGATTAAAATGCATTGGAGGTTATCAAACGTAAACAGATCCGCGGTATGCTAACAAATACAGAGTACCATAAGCAAAAATATTCTGAATGCTGGACGTAAAAACAGTTAACAACGGCAACAAGTACATTCAATTAAAAAACGTGAAGTTCTTTTTACTAATATTGCCGAACATGTTACAGGAATTGACACGATCATTACAAAATAAGGATTATTACAAAAATATTGTATGGATATTGACGCAAAAACAGTTTTTTTTTGTTTCCTCCAATCAACTGTAGTCAACCGCACTACAGGCGTTCTGCATGGTGCTTAGTCGTTGATCAAGTGAATTCAATTAAAAAACGGTAATATACCGTCATCTGATTAATATTTATATACTAACCAATACACCTTACGAACAAGATGGTTTTAAATTCAAGTGCAGCAGCTATTTTCGACTCACCCAGTTCCCCAAGAATTGAAGTCGCGTTTACTTTGCAGCGTGTAGACTGTCAAACTCAGAGTTATGACAGCGGTTATCACAAAGGCTTGGAGCACCAATATTTGATCATAGAAGGTCACTTGGAAAAACGAAAAAAATTGATCAAATGTTTTGTTTCTTTTTGAATCGTCAAGCACAATTAGTACAGACTGTACATGAAAAAGTTTGGTTCCTAATTAACTACTTACCGATGATCCCAATACTATAAGCTTCGATTAGAGTCTGCCCAAAATGCAAAAAAAAGTTACATTAGCACTCGAAACTATGTAACAAGAATACACGTTTGCAGATCGACTAAATTATATGAAATATTTCGTTGATATATTACTTACGAATGCAGCAAGTAGAAAATAGTTCAGTGGTGCTTTTCGGCGGTAAACGTGCAGAGCAAACAAAATGACTAGAGAACCGATCAAACCAACAGACAGCATCCACGGGCTACAAGAAAAATATTTGCCGTAATAAAACTTCAAATCCAGACAATAATTTTTATCGATTTTACTGTGCCGATCGCAAGCCTGTAAAAAAGTTTGCCTACTTCTGGGATACGTATCCGCGAACTTGCGGGGTGAATTTCATTCCTGCTGCAGTGATGGTTGTTACCAATAGTTGAATTGACAAGATACCATAGACTTTACGCAGAAAACCTATTTGAGACAACGCAAAGAAAAAAACAAGTGGGTATTTTAATTGTGGTGCCCAATATCATTTGAGTGACAATGGAAGCGCTGACAATAAATTAAGAGTAAATGAAGCGAAACTGATAACATTTTTTAAATAAATTAATAATAAATTAAATAAATAAATAAAGTTAAGAAACCAACAAGAATCCTTCGTATTCGTGTCAATGGTATAATAATTGTTATTACATTCATGAATTAAAAAACTAGGTGAAAACTGTAGCATTATTTTTTTTTTTTTTTTTTTTTTAATTCACTGAAGTGACGGATCACAACAGGAAGATTCTGTACCCCTCTCAGAGC
>JAQGBY010007797.1:0-11366 GCA_034698785.1 Mycogona germanica
TCCAGAGTCCCGACCAGCAATCCGAAAGTTGTTCATCTTGCAAAGTGCTTCGATCTCTTCCGCGTTTAGCTTCGTCGGAAGGAAAAAGTATTTTTTACCCCGGAATTCTCATATTGTTGCACACAAAACCTGGACCCAAAGTACAACTACTTTATACTCAGTATAATACTACCATTGCAAATGTATCCCATTGTGAACATGTTTTCCAAATTTGGGGAGCACTTATACGTGTATAGGGTCTAGTACCTAAACTGACGTCGTCGACTGCAGTTTCGCAATTTCAATTCCTCAAATACTGTCACCGTGCTTCATCGTAAGGTGGCGCTTCAGTTGCCGCAGCCAACATCGACACGAAATTATTGGAAATAAAATGGGCACCGGATTCGAGCCACACATATTTGTTTCCGTCGTCGGTTGGCGTATAAGAAGCTTTGTTTTTCTCTCTTCTTTTTCTTGACAGTCCTGACTACTTGAAAGCATCAAACTTGACGTACACTTTATTGTTCCTGTTGCGTAATGTAGCAGCAACACATCCTGCTTTGTTCTCTGGTGTCAAACGTCTTTGTAGTTCCAGGACGTGTTTAGAACCGTGGAATAATATTGCATGCTATTTTGTTTGCGCATTCAGTCAGACTGGCGTGTTGAGCTTGCAGCGTCGACGCTATTCGCTCGATCAGATATTTCAATATAATTTGACAGGAAATGGAAAATAGAGAGACGGAAAATATGGACTCTGTGCGTGGTAATAGGTTAGGTCTAGCAATGCCCTCTGATGGCGTTCCACGGAGTCGGGTGGTTCGTTACAGTTACATCGTGTATCTGAGAAATGAGCGCCACCTAGTGTTTAAGAGAAACGCCTATATTTAATTATTTGACTAAAGACATTCATTCTGACTAGAAATCTCTCCTTATCCATCAATTGGTCCTAGATTAAAAATTATGGAAGGAGAAAATAACAAGCTTATGGCAAAATCGAGTATTTATTTGAAAATAGCTTAATTTCGCAGTAGCCATGACGCATAAGAAATATGCAAATTTAAAGCCGCAGAGCCAAGATCGTGAGAATCAAAAGATCGCCCGCAATTGTATTCTCCATCCGCGGTTTATGGCCCACTAGGGACGGTACAACTTGTTGGTCGAGCGTCATCACCTCACCCGAATGAGATGTCCCGATACAATGAGTTCGATATTGGACACATCCGGGTGCAAATGACGTCACCGTCGATGCGCGCGAAATATCCCCTCGAGACTTTCATCGAGGAAAAGCATTGTTTAGTGATGAAATCGTCTCCTTCGTCTATGGTGTGTGTGGTATTGTTGTTTTTACGTTGATTTCTCAGCAGCATGGGAGATGGCCGGGGAACCAATTCTAGACTTTTGATTCGGAACACCGATTGCCGAATGCAATTTTTTCGCTCCTATGCGACGGAAGATCGGCTTCTTTGGAGCCGATCTTCTCCGGTGTAAACGTCGCTGTACCCAAGACCCATTTCAGGGTTTGGAATGGCTTCGTGGGAATGTCATTTTACTTGGGCCTAGGGTGCACATTTCAAAGATTTCAGAAGGCAACATTGTAGATTTTAAACTTTGTCATGCGTTTGACCAAAACAAATTACTTTTTCATGGAGCAAATCAACTGTAATAACAACTATTTTTAACGATTTTTCAAATCTCCCATTCCAGGATTGGCAGCCTTTTTGTTAAGTAACATTTACTCTTAGCCCACTTTGAAGCATTGCTCCATGGAAATGTAATTTTGTTCTGGCTTAATTAGTGCATGTATTAAAGATCTAAAATAATCATGCAAACAAAATGGTATTTCCGTGAAGCAGTGTCAATGAAACTCAACAAATCTAGCAACTCTTCGTTGAAGGAGGAGGGAGGGTCTGTGACAGGTGGAGAGGAATGATACCCCTTATTTACTCTTCACCTGTCTTCAATTTCTCCTCAAATTTAGGTGAAAGGTTTATGGTCGCCCCTTAGTCTCTGCCAAGGCAAAAAACTATGAATCATTTCAATTTCTCCAAATGGCGTGAATTCCGAATTCATGCTATGGCCTGATTAAGGAAAAGTAGGTCATACTCTTTTCTGGTGACTGAAAACATTTAGCGGTCGCACTCTCTCGCGCTTCTCTACTTCCAACAAAAACGTTCAAGTGTGGAACAGCGACAATTGACACCTCCACACTTGTGTGATATGGGCGCGTAGCGCAAGTGTAGTTTATTCGCCCCATCGTCGCTGTCTCTGATCCTACTTTTCCTATACCGGTGCATCTGGATGAAACGGCACGTACTGAATGAAAAGGAAGGATATCAGGTCAAATTCAACTAGAGCAATCGTCGGATCGGCGCTTGATTGTCGCCACTATGGAGCGTTTGAGGAAAGGCACGTCTCGAGCTGGTCAATGGAGCATTTCGTGACTGACACTGGGGGCGTACATTCTGCACTTTATCGACTTTAATGACGTCGCAAGGAAGAAAAGAAATGAATCCGTCCGTATCTAAAAGCACCGAGTCGACGTTAGACGACGTGTGAAGCAGCGAAATGAAATTTACACTGGATGTCGCAAATCATACGATGAACGCTACTCATTTCTGGTATCTATGTTGTTGCGTTCGTGAGATATGAATTTCATAAACAAATATATATACCACATAGTCTGTGGAGGCCGGGACGAGTTACAAATGACAGCATGTGGTGGCAACATGCTTACATCATATACTTGTCATCTTGTCACCCGTCAACTGACGAAATGAGCGCTCCCTAGTGCCGAAGCACAGCGCCCATACGGTGCACACGGCCACATTCAACGAGAAAAAGAGATGTTAAATTCCGACCTGTGTGGGCAGCTCGGGCTTTTAGAAACAGCTGACCGACCAGTTTTGAGAAAATCCGTTTCCATTTCGTAACACCCCTTATTCCCCTTGAGAGAATTTCCTTAATTCGATCAGTCGGATTGAAGAGTGCGGAAAGCGGAGTGCTGCGTGGGCGGAGAACCCGGACTACAATTGCCAACAGCGCCAACTAGTTGATGATCATCATCTCCACTCCAGGCAATCTCAGGCTAATTTCAGTGGCAAAAACACCTTCTACGCAAACTGACGACGACCTAAAATATAGGTGGCGTCATTTGTAATAAGTTACGAGCCAATCCACCAGGATCGCTGCAACCTCATTCGCAGAAGAGAGAGCATTTAGCAATTTTCTTTTCCACTACAGGCGTTTCTGTGCTCACTTTGGTTCTTAGTCACTATGTGAGGGACTCATTTTCACCAGTACCCCTGGATCGAAACAGGAGATCCACATGACTTTTGCCCATAACAAAAAAAATCAAAATTCGAGTTGCACTACTGTGGGTTTCACCGTAGTACATGCTCAAACGTGACTGTGCTGAGCTCGTATTTCAATGGAAGACTTTTCATCACCTGGACATCCACCACAACCAAGAAATTCATCAAACTGTGGTGATTCGTGTGTATTTCAGCTTTAAAACTGTTCAAAAATTCACGCACGACGACAGCCACGCACCACCACCACCGCCACCATCACCGCCACCACCACCGGCCTACAATCACGATTCGCTCCATTACCAGGGCATCCGCGCCACGCTGACAATGTAGTCGCGCGTTAGTCAGTTCACTTGACACCGACCTCCTGCAAAACACATCCGCTGACAGGCCTGACTCGAATTGAAGTGTCCCCTCGTCTACTCTAGCGATCCCTGCGGATTCGCTTCGCACTCATTTCAGTGATGAACCTCATTATTTGGGGTCGCAAGGCTAATCATATTAGAATGCAATGGGCGCTTGCGAAAGTACAATACAGCGTACCTTCCTAGCAAAATTAAAACGGAAATGACGTATGCTCAACGCTCCCCCACCCTTACCTTACCTTACTTCAAATAAAGAGGGCGCTGCGCCTATTGAATTAGTTCGAAGTAAAACGGCATCAAACGAAGAGGCTTTATTTAGTCCATGCTCTTTACCTCAACCGTCCTTTTTCAAAGACTTAATTTCTCTCGCCCGAAAAATTCTGAAGATCTCTCGGTCGGGAATCGAACTCGCGATAAAGGAAAGCACGTTCATCACTACGCTACTCGACGTCTCTTCGCCCGTTCTGCCACTCCAGCAAAAGTAATTGATGTTTGACACTTGCAGAAGTAGCAGCCCATAGGATTTGATGACGTTGTGTGCCCTGGGGGCGTCACTAGTTATGGACTTGTGGCGCAGGATCGCAACGTTGTTAATTATATTGGTTAACCGCCAAACGCAACTACGGCGTGGTTCTGATCAGCCAATATAATCAATATAATTTGAGAGTTTTGCTATAATTAGTTTAGTTGCCAATCCAATCTAAACTGACCAATAATTGTGCACCAAACAGAATTCGGTATTTTTTAGATGCTCCACGAATCTTAAAAAAAGTCTTGGCCTATTTAAGTGAACGAGACATCTTCAAGTCAGGGCAGGATTACCAGGGCAAGTTAACGGTCTTCGCGTAATGAAGCAGCCAGACGGTGCTAAACGTGTCACAAGTTGTCGACTTTTGTCAATTGTCGACAAGTTGTCGATTGTTGTCGTCGCAATTTTAATGTCAAAATTCATTCGGCAAAATTATAACGTATAAAAAATATAACGCATCAAAAATGTCTTAAGCAGGAGGAATACGAATATCTTAATTTTCATATTCAGACACCATCATTCACACAAAAACATCTAAGTACCAGTAATTGGGTATAACGCGTCATTCCATTTAATGAATCCCCTTTTCGTCCTTTAGGAATACATTTAAGTTACACTAACGCTGGCTGACGTCACTTCAGAGAGATTGCAATGTTTTAATTAATGTCAATAGAGCTTCGGAACTGACGAATACGTGCAAATAATAAATGAATTTATTTAATTATTCGTCGAAGTCGTGCACTGAATACTGAACTGATATTTTGTGACAAGATGCAACTTGAGTTGGTAAACTCAAGTTTGGAGTTTCGAAAGTCCGCAAAAAATCCAGAAACTATTCTACACGAGTACAGTGGTTACGTGAGTACTCACCCGATGGCGCTGGGAGCGGACGGCCACGAACGGCGGCTCTTCAGTATAAGTCCACGCAGTGGTTTCGAGTTGGTGGAGAACTGCGGCGCCGACACGTGTTTGGTGCACAGTTTGTGCTGCTGCTGTTGCACCTGCGCCAGACGCCGGTGTCCGTGCGCCCACAGGTGCTGGCCCTGGCCCTTGGTCGGGCTCTCGCTCAGACTGGCGCTGGTCTCCATGTTGTAGAGGCGGGGCGGTGCCACGCGCCGGCTGCTGGCCAGGCCGGGCCGCCCTTCGTCCGGACGGTGGCCGGGGGACGGAGACCGCGACTCCGGCCCGCACTCGGACCCGCACTCGTCGGTCGTGAGCCGAGCCGACTGACTGCCGTCGGACAGGCCCAGGTGCACGGGTAGCCAACTCTTCAACTGGTGGTACTTGCTACATAGGGCCCCCGTTTCTCTTCGCTAGGTGGCGCTGGCCGGGCCCCGGCGGGACAGAGTGGGGCTCCCACGCGAACCCCGGTCCCCGGCGAATAGGAGACACCAAACTTTTCAACCGGATGATCACACGACACGTTGTCTCACGAGATATTCCTCAAGTTGGGCTGTGACTTTGCGGTTGTTAAGCTGAGCACTTCAACTTTTAATTAAATTTTAATTAGCTCGGTGATCCGTTAAATGTGAACACACAAACTGCAGCTGGATGGATTCTAGCTTTTGCGGTTGATCAGATGTGAAAAAGCAGAATTTCTTGACGCACCCCGTAAAAAAAATCACAAAAAATTCCCAACTATAGGTCCGTTGTACCATAAAATTTTATATTTGATAATTTTTAAAACTAAATCGAAGTCGATTATTATTCACTCTGTATTGTCTCACTCTGTTAGCCTGTGCAGTCGTTATGAAAAGTCATCAATGCTCTTTTCTTGTTTTTAATTTCGATTAATCGATACAATTAATTCGAATTAAAATCTCCCTATTTTTGTGCGATTTATAAATTATTATTCTTTTAAATCCAGAATCACTTGTATTTAGACACTTTGATCCAAATGAATGCTCATAAAAAATTCTAGATAAAATCGGATTTGACGGGGTTTTGGGTTTTGTCGGTTCTGTTCAGTGTTCCTCGATTGTCCGACACCGATCCGGAAGTGACTTATTCGCTTCGGTCACGCTTCGTGGTGACAGATAGTGGCGTTAATCTAGATCGACCCGACCGTATCGATCAACCTCGGTGGGCGGCAACCAATAAACCACTTTGGCGTTTGTGGATTATGTGGACGTGACGAATACAAATGTTATTATCCAGCCAGGCCAACTGATAACGACTCTACAACCAGAATGGCACTGATCGAGGGCCTACCACGTACGACTAGCCCACACTGGAATCAACGCGCATTAATAACAATAACATTTGTTGGCCCAATAGTGTGGACCGAGCTCTAATGAACCGCACAAAAGATAAAACGTATTATTTTATCGGTTTAACCTTCGATGGCCCGCCGATTTATCTACCTGGGGATGGGAACAACCGGCTGTTTAATCTATCAATAGCAAGAACTGGTTACGTAACAGATGTCGTTGTGCTGGAGTCTCCGGAGTCTGTTATAATTTTTTTTTTTTTCAAATTCGAACTGACGAATTAAATATTTATACAAGCGGTCAGTGATGCGAAGGAGATGGTCATCGCTCGACGCATTGTGTCCACCTGTACAATTTGGTGTTGCGAGATGAGGTCGATGAATGGAGCGAGCTCTGTTCGTCAACGGGAGGAATTGTCAAACCATGACAACGTCACAGAGCCTCAATATTTCGGTAACAGTCGCTCAGTTTGACAGATTACAAAAAACAATTGCTGTTGACGGATTGGAAGGTTGGATAATTAAGTTGCCACGCAATTTGTATCCACTGTCCAAGTTGGGTTATTCAAAGTTCAGAAGGATCATAAAAAATTCACACGCACCAAAGTTTCATTAGATAATTTTACAAAAATAAATCCTGTAGATGGACAGAAAAATCCGGGAACTTCTCAGGTAAGGATCAATCAACCGCAAAACTTTTATCCCATTAACGGTGACGACAAAGCCGAACGCACTTTTATCCTTTTTTAATTTTGTCTTCTGTCAACACAGATGACGTGTGTAGCCCGACCACGGTTTTATATTCTGCAGCATTATCCGCATTTTTTATATATTTTTAATGAAAAAACCACACTACCGAATTATCGAAAATCGATGTGGACACAAAATCGATAGGAACACCTCCACCAAACACACAATCGGATATCCGATTACTTGGCACACGTAAGACACGACGACACCGGATGACGTCACGCGGTTCACCAGTAAATAATTCACTCACGCTGTTATCCAGAAAAATAAAAAAACCAGGCTGCAGAGGAGGCTCGCCTTAATTCCAATACCTCAACACCCACGATCAACAGGAGATGTACACCAAAAAAACCGATACCCGGTGACACGTCGCACCACGCACATCAATATTAACCGGAAGTGGCGCAAAACTTCCTCTAGGCGCGAATAACCACTTGCTAAAGGCGACGGCGGTTTTCTCAACACCCGCACTACGTCACCGCACTCTCACAGAAAGAAGGACGCGCATTTATCCACTAATGATGACCACTACCACGTCATCAGGCTGATCCTGATCTCCACTTAAAAAATACGGACACAATTAAAACCAGATCTCAAATCTGGGTATTGATCGGGAGATCAAAACCCGAACGCTCCAAATTTGACGACGCGCACTGGTACACCTCGAATGAGCAAATCCTGGAATCGGAAAGATCCGGATCCGCTACACGATATTAAACCGACATCCAGAGAACGCAGTATATCATAAAATAGATTTAAATCGACATCTATTTCGCGAACCGACGTTTCACAGAAGTACGCGCGTCGACGCCGGAATCATGCCGTCAACCGGCGCTCGAATCGCCGACGGTGAACTGAAACGACTCGATCAAAACAGACCACGACGATAAAAACAAAAGAGGAGGAGACGACGCCACGTGGTTTTCGGCGTGCGCGTAAAACTGCGGCGGCACTTCGGTGACCGTTTCGCCGCGTGTGCGAATCGAGACGCCGACCCTGGTTTTCGGTGACGGCTCCGAGAGAAAAACCAAAACCCTCGGTTAATATTTTCTCACTTCGCCACAACTGGAAAGAGTTCTAGAATCTCTACGCGACCTGCTCGTTGCCAGTACTCCACGTTACGTGTATGGTGGGGTGTCTCCGTTGGTGGTAGTGCGGTGCAATATAGAAGAAAATGTGTTTGTCCCCCCGGGCGGACGTCAGGCTTCTCTCTGCCGGAGAAATCCGAATGTGTGCTAGTTGGTCGATATGTGGAAGCGCTCGCGTTCGTGTTGCTCGCTCTAAAGGTAAAGTCTCGTTCGTGGGTGGATCGGAGGTGAGCTTGTTTGGTGAATGGTGCATCTCTAGCTCGCTTTATTTGTTTTGGGGGCGCTCTGCGTCCTGAATGTATTCGGACGTGACCAGAGAGTTTGGACAACTATCGCCGATCGGGATGAGACCTTCAAATAGAAGTCACGATATCCGGACACGATATCTGTACGATATCAGGACACGTTAAAGATTCCTTTTCTAGGCAGCCTAGATTAGGTAAAATTACCAGATCCAGGTCACTCCCTGGTGGGTTATAAGGTGATTATTGATGGAATGCCTTAACAATCATTTTTATAGTTTCCATTCAAATATTTAAAATGTCCAACTTTGAACTCATGTGGCACTGCGTTTAAAATATTGAATAATTGGCAATACATTAAAGCACTCCTTGACTTCTGACCTGTCATTCAATGATCGTTCCGAAAGGAATTCGAACCGTCGGTTTTTTTGGGTTCCGCGTGTTGCAGTTCCAGAGTGGTGGTGAGCAAACCCCGGAGATGCGCAATCACACAGTACACGCGTGCGAGGCAGAGAAGCTCTTAAATGACTGCAGGACATTTTCCAAAACACTTCCTGGTCACAGAATTACGTTCCATTTTTATCGAATTTTTCTTGGCCAGCCACTGGCTACTATGTCTTAACTAAATACACAGACTTTAGTGTATTCCGTGTGAAATACATGTACTTGAAATCAATTATGAAATCATTACCATACGCAAAGGAACCTTCAAGATAGAAAGAAGATTTTGCCAATAATCTTGTAACACCATTGATATAATACAATTGTTGTAAATAAACGAGCTCTTTAATTGTTAATTTTTCTAATGATTTACCAATATAAAAAACTGTTTGAATAAAAATAAAATTTGTTATCAATAATCCATTTTATACGTGTTCAATAAAATTAATGGCGTCCTCATTAGATGTGAGTTTTCAGGAGAGACTTTTGAAACAATTTTGACCTGCTGCCATAAAAATTTTAAAAAATCTTTTCTTCGATATCGGCCAAAGATTTATTCTAAAGAGGTGTTTCTCGAATTTCAGTCAGCTAGATTTTTACTGTCTGCACTAGGATCTTTCTATTTTTTATCTGACTCCTTCCTTCATCTGGGATTGACGGGGTAAAATGCAGCAGCTGGAGGAATTCGAGTCTCACTCAAACGTGACTGTAGCAGTTGTTCTCAATTTAGTGGTTGGAGTGATGCACGGTCTTCTTTTGAACTGACGCCATCAAATACAGAGTACACTTTGTAGTGAGGTTACACATATATTCGATGTGTCCACCTGAGATCTTCAGCCGGAAATGAACACTTATCTAAAATTCTGGGAATCTTGTCAAACAATTTAGGGAAAGAGCGTACGAAAACGGAAGTGTCACAGTTTCTTATAATGAGCCAATTAGGCAATAGACAAGTTGTTCGAGCCAAACTCGTTCCACAGAGGACAAGTACACGTACGATCAGTTTCACAGTGATTTTGTAAATCGGTGTTTAGACCTATTTAGGAGCCGATTTCTTTGGTGTAAATCAAACATAAGACAGTGTAATCGATGAATGGATTACTCCCAGTAGTGGATCCACCGCCGTTAACCGGAAGGTCTCCGGAGGAGCTGTGCCCTGCGTTCATCGTTTGCTCGCTACTATTGCTCCAGGCCGGAAAGGACCCGGTGTAACAAGTAGGCACATGCTTTTCGAACACTCCAGGTAGACGCCGGGGATGGCGATGGTTGCAACGCCTACATACAATATCCAATATACTCATAAACCACCTTGTCAAACTGCGAGGAAAAAAATGTAGCGCAGTTGGAGTTGAAATTTTAATCGGAGTTTTCCAACTGAGATCCAGAAAATGCTGGTGACACCTATATTCATCGTAGAACAAGGGTTCAATTCACGACCGTGACCTTAGGAATTTTTCGAGCGATAGAAATTCCTACGCGTGTCATCCATCCGGAAGTGAAGCCGTGTGACACGTCTCTATCCCTACCTAGGCCTGTGACTTAGGCTAGGCAAAAGGATCGGGTCGCCTCCTGGTATAGTTTTAGGGCAGAAACGCTGGTGGACCTCCTTAACAATAGCTCAAGAGACTGGCGCCATTTGATCAATGTTCTTTATAATATCGCGGCTAAATGTTTGGCACTGAAGAAACAATTTTTTACACTTTGAACAAACGAAAACAAACGTTTCTCTTTACTTCTACTTCAGTACATTTGGCGAATAAAATATACGAGCCAATTCTACAGAAATCTTATGTCACTAGCAGAAAAATACGTCTACCTCCATTTTGGGTCGAACTTCCTTTAAATTGAAAAGATATTATCGCATTCTGACCAGAAAAGAACTATATCAAGGGAATGTTTCCTTACGAAAGATAGCGATTTACGTTTGTGGTCGTCATGATTAGGATGGGTATAGGATCGAATCCGCACCAGTGTAACCGGAAAAAATCCATCGAGAAAGTCTACTAACTAAATTCTGAATTATCCCTTTCTTGGGGGTTGTTTGCGGGTAAAATTTGTAATTGTAATCTGATTGTTGGAATGACTGTAGTTGACAGAACAAACTCTTTAATTAAGTTTCCGATTTTTCCAACGTGTTTCAAAATTAATTAAATATTGAATTCTATTTGATAAATCTTGAATCCTCCAAAGCTAGCAGCTTTGTTCATCGTCAAACGATAAAATGACTTTTATAATTCGTTTACAAAAAATGACCAGAAATTGTGAGACTTTGTCCAACGCTTTTAGTAAATGTCGTTTACGGGATACTTTATGGCAATCAAACCAGGGATCACCCAGAAACAAATTACAACTCCATTTACGTAACCATCACTAACAAGAAAAAAATAGTATGATATATCGTTAACTGTACCATAGTAGAATATAGGCAGCGCCTTAAAAACTAACTATGTACCGC
>JAQGBY010007798.1:0-11365 GCA_034698785.1 Mycogona germanica
ATCTGAATAACCCTAGTTAGATATGCCGGTGAAGAACCCCAAAAAATAATAAACAGATTAACATATGAAAGAAAGAATGAATTGTAAAGTGTCAGGAAGAACCGGAGCCTTTTAAAATGATCTCATTTCTGTCCTCAACTAGTCTTTCGACCCCAGTTATAGGCCCCTCTCTTGGGGGCTACTTGCGGTAAACTTTGTAATTGTAATCAGTCCAATTGTATTTCATCGATGAATCTGCAGCCAAAACTGCCTGCCCAAAGAGAAGCATACAACTTGTGTATTGAAAGGAGTGGACCGAGCAGAGTGCCACGGCGAATTCCACTCAATTTTTCTTTGTTTGTTTCAGGTCGTTCGGCCGCGCTTCTCGTCTGGTCCACGTGGAGGCAAATTTTATCAAGTTCCGTGAGGAGGTGATAACCCGCGAGAGCGACTGGCAGCTGATGGGCCAAACCTTCTTCCACACTTACTGGACCGAGTGCGCCGATGTGGACGCCTACCGGGCCAACCTCAAAGATGACATCGGTGACTGGTTGGCCAAGCTGCGAGCGGAGAAGGCGCATGACTGGCTCATTGTGTGTGTGGAGACCATTGACAGTCGCAAAGGCAACAAGGCCAAGCTGTTACCCCGAGCTTCGGTTGCAGATAAAATCAAGAGCGACTTCTGCGGACGACAGCCAGACAGGTACGAATAGAGCTCTTGTACCATAAGCTCTGAACAGAATAATATATTTGCCTGCCTTGCGTGCATACAATTAAAATATGCATGTCAGATAGGATGATGGCCAAAGTTTCGATTCATGGCACGGCCATTCCATATCCCAAAATATACGGCCGGCGAAATGTTATTCCAAAATGGAACAGAAACAACATGGTAGGCACATTACAATCATTCAGGTAATCAGTCGCTATAATGAATTTGACAGAAAAATAGTGATTCACCGCCGAGAGCTACGTAATTTCTGCAAGTCATCTCAAGTTTTAGCGAAATAAAAATATTCCGTGCCAGGCATTAAGGTTACAATTAGTTGTTCAGCAATGCCTTATTCGCTGCTGCCTTGTTTAGCGTTCGAATTTGACCCCGTTGACTTCGCATTTTCCGTTACCGTTGACAATACGATAAATCGTTGACTTAGAATAGTCGTTCCTTTTTTTTTTATACCTTCTAATTATCGCGGAATAGCAAATTCTTTCTTCGGAAAGAGCTTATATGAACCAACGATCTACTTTCGGCGCCAATTTGTTTTTGAAAGCTGATAAGAAAAAAAAAATCAAAAGTGTCTAGTTATGTGCAAAAACTCAAATCAAACCAAGCACATGCTACTTTCGTAAAGCATTTTGAAAATCGGTCAACAAACATGGAACAACCCTCTCAGTGATAAATCTCTCATATAAAAATCTCTCGTTAAAAATTGTGTTTAAAAATAATTATTTTTAATTTTTATAAATTATAATTAATTTATATATATATAAATATAAAATAAAAATAAAAATAATCAGTTGCCCGTATTCACGGTGTTAGAATAAATGAGATGAGACCGCGTTTTCTGTGTTGCCGCAGCATTTTTGCAGATCACACTCTCTTACGTATTCACGATTCCATTTTCGCCACATGTGGTGCCCACTTAGGTGTTGCGTCTCTTCTCGGTCGTGCGCGCGCTTGTGGAGGCAACTTCTGCGTATTCACGCCATGAAATCTGTCACTTGAGCATGTGGAATGAGCTTGGGATTTGGGAAAATGCCAAATATTTGGGAAAACGAAAGAGACAGGGGGCTACCTTGCTCATGTGCGAGCAACATCTCATTAATTGCTGCCAGTGTGTAAGCTTGCCAAAGAAAGACACCCTGTATCGGAGCCATGAAAGCGTACGTTGGAGAGAGATGATGCACCAAAGAAAAGAACCCTGTATTGCAAGAGCTGGACGGTGGCATTTTGGAGCAGATATGAAGGGGAGGGAGAGAGCGTATTTCCGGATAGCGGTGACATCAGATCCTTCTTGGCTCGCTCTCGGGGAGGAGCTCATTTTATCGTAGGCCTGAATATATTTTATTTGTGATAGGATTGGAGAATCTATGTATTTTAAGACGGAGAATCATTTTATTGGGTGAAATCCAAGAAATGACATTCGTGCATGTGATGTTGAACAACAGATTGAAAATTGGTAATATAATAATTATTGATACGTCAAAACCAAAGTTTGTGTGTCTGCATTCATTTTATTTGGGATCGATAAACCTTACACAGTGCAAGGCATATTTCTAGTTAGATGGCGCTTTCTATGCACGGAGCATGATAGGGATTTAAAAAAACGTTCAGTGCCAGCACTGTTCGCCATAAACGTAAACAACAAAAATGGCAACGAAAGGAACGATATCTAAAACAACAAAAATGGCGACAAAAGGAACGATACCACGCTACACTCCGTCATAATCACCGAAAAAATAAATTTAAAGAAATTACGATTTAGATAGACTACTTACTTGGGTCACACACTACTTACTGGGTCACACACTACTTACTGGGCGTGGTCAGCCATCGTGGTTCTTACAGGTATCGTTCCTTTCGTCGTATTATTCATGTAACTTTTGGATTATTGCAGCTATACTATCTAGCTTTGCTTTGTGTGTTCGATTAATAATATATCCGAATCGGCTTGTCCCTTCTGCACTTTTTATTTAACAAAAATGGCGTCCGGCGGAGTTGGTCGAGTTTTGCAACGTTGCCAGCAACATATAATCGTATTCTTTTCAATATAAATCCGTTTATCTTCCTCGGCGACCGCCATCAAATTAGTCATTTTAAATTATGCCTTTTCGGCGGGAGATGAGAGCGTGCGCGATTCAAATGAGAGAGCGCTCTTTTCAAAGAGAGACTCTTGTGTACGCACGATCAACATTGAAAATGGATGCGTGAATACGGAAAGAGCTTACTCACAGGTTCCACATATAGTTGCCTCCACATGAAAGAGCTCACACCACGGACTCGTCTCATTTATTTTAACACCGTAAAAACGGGCACGTGAATACGGGCAAATGCGTCAATGAAAAATAAATTGCACCAATGAATTTTGCCGGAAGGTGTTTCTCGCTGCTGGATCCTCTGAAGAGTGACGCCCGTGGTGCTGAATCATTACAGAGCCTGCTGCAACGTGTGCGGCTGCTAGTGTTTAAAAAAAATTATTTTTAATTTTTATAAATTATAATTAATTTATATAAATATAAAAAAATTAAAAATAATCAATGCGTCAATGAAAAATAAATTGCAGCTATGAATTTTGCCGGCAGGTGTTTCTCGCTGCTGGATCCTCTGAAGAGTGACGCCCGTGGTGCTGAATCATTGCAGAGCCTGCTGCAACGTGTGCGGCTGCTGGTGTTGCACGCCTATAATCGACAGTTAAGTCGATTCGAGGATCACATGCGATCGCAGCGGGAGAAGCGTAACGAGCAAGGATGGAGTTTCTGCAAATACTTCGTCTTGCAGGTCACTTTACCGTACCTTTCGTTGTCTCGTCTCCTTACCTTCAACTAGAATTAATTTTTAATGCCCTTAATGGGAATACTACCTGATCAAATTTTGTGCTCTTTTTTTTTAGAAACTTCTATTGGCAAAACTGTGTGCGCCAAGCACGCTATGTGCATTTCACCATAAAATTAAATAAAAGGTCTCAAAAGTCACAATCAGTCCACTTCGCTTCACTTTTGGGCAAATAAATACATACAGGGTTGGCTAAAACAAAAGGAGTTTTTTCAAATTTACAACTAAAATTGGAAAACGTTTAATTGAATTGAATGAAATTTCGCACACTTGTTGGCAAGACATTCCTTTTTTTTGCCCAATCAACTGAAGGCGTTATGTACCCCCTCATGGTGATTAGGCACTATGTGAGGGGTCACAACCAGTATCACAGGATCGAAATTTTCGAGAGCCCGCATCGGGAATCGAACCCGGGACCGCTGAGCCACAGTCAGGCGCTAAACCAACTGGGCTACCACGAGTCACACAAATGTTAATTGCCATGGTGCACGTGCGTGTACGTAACGTCATCGTCTTGCTTTGCTATTCTAAAAGTGGGTTTAGTGAGGAGGAACCCACCTTTCGAATGACTTCGGGGATAGTGCTATGGATGTGTTGGGGTCATCCAGCAATAATTTTGGTCAACCAAAGTGAAGTGCGTGTGTGCATTCAGTCCCGGTAGTTTTGCATGTGTCCAGCTTTTGGCCATCCAGCATCAGTAATCCAGCATTAGTACAGTATGGCACAGGATGCTCTTCCCTGGCATGCAGTTCCGGAGGAGGGGGCCTCCACCTTTGAGCTGCTGGTCCAGCTTCTGGACAGCCCCTCCTTTTTACACCACATGCTGGAGCCTCAATTCCTGCACCAGATTCGGATTGTCAGATTGGGTGCTGGAGTTGTGCTGCCAGTAATTTAAATTCGTGATCCAGCAAGCTGCATTTGCGACCTTTCCAAATTGCCAATTGCCAAGTGCCTGGGACTTCTAGTTCGTAAGTGATGATTTTTTAAAGTAAAAATCATCACTTTTAAAAATTAATTCACCATACAGATGTCACTAAGTGACATTTATTTCGCTGGTGAAAGGGTTAAAAAAAAAATTATATATGTAAAAAACATCGTGGTGCGATCCTTGTTACTGAACGCCATTTTTTAAAAACCAATCAACTGTAGTCAACCCCACTACAGGCACACGTTATGTCCATGGTGCTCAGGCACTATGCAAGGGGCACAATCAGTACCCTAGGATCAACATTTTCGAGAGCTCGCGCCGGGAATCAAACCTGGGACCACTGAGCCACAGTTGGTTGCTAAACCGCCAACCATACAAAGCAAAACGATGATGTCACATACACGCACGTGCATCATGGCAATACAAAAAGGAATGTTATGCTAACAAGTGTGGGTAATTTCATTCGATTAGGTAACGTTTTTCAATTTGAGTTGTAAATTAAAAAGACTCCTTTTGTTTAAGCCCAACCCTGTAGTTTTTTGAAGGTGCCATTACCGTCAGCTTTGTCAGTCTCACATGGCTATTTCGTTTCTACTTCTCTTGGTGTAAAAGCTGATCTAAAATTCATTCAAATCAGATTCGCATGTTTTCGAAATATTGAAATCCAATTTGTTCTGAACTTTGAGATTGAATTTTTAATTATCAAAATAAATATGTAGAAATCCCTGGGCAGCAGGCGACTCACTCCAGGGTCAGTTGAAGGAGGCAAGGTGCTTCTCCAAACAGCATGAAACTTAAGCTAAAACAGCAGCAGAAGTAGGAAGGAGTAAGCAAACTGACTTTATTCTGGCGAGCAGAAAGACTACAGGTGTCATACAGCAAGATGTTGACTGCTCCACAACCAGAAGACAAGTGACTAACACACTGGCTAGTCCCGTGTCCCAGGAATGTGCATAACTGCACACACACATACAAATTAGCATGTGTGTATGCTTATGGCCAAATGAGTTAGGCAAACCGACATCCCACTGATCAGCACTGGAAAGACAACACCAGGAGACCCAGATCACTGCATGCCAAGGATTGACACAACCCACTCACGAGCCTTACGGGGAAAGGGCTTGATGATATGCCAGCATTTGGTCACTGGGACAGGACCTCAGCACCAACACACCCTGCTCCCGTAGGTCACTAAGCTGATTATGCTGGATGTCAATGTGCTCTGTCCTAGCTGTGGTGCGATCCGAGTCCACCATCGCAATATCACCCTGGTTGCCCTCATGGTGTGTTGTGGCAGCAGTAGATCCTCCAACAGCTACTGGAGCCACAACAACACCACCAACACCACATCACAAGCTGCTTGTGATGCGGCCACATACTTAGTCTCTGTTGATGACATGGCAAAGGAGCCCTGCTTCCAGGTGGACCAGGCTACTGTGGCCTGGCCAAGCCTAGAACATGTAGCCTGACATTGACTTGTCCACATCAATGAACCTGATGAGAAGAGCACCGGAGATGGGTAGACACAAACCAAGATATGCTGTACTAGTCAGGTAGCACATCACATGCATGACGGAAGTCCAGTCACATTCTGTGGGCCTCCACCTTCCTTCAGAGGAAGCCCATGACTAGAAATATCTGGGCGAGAGATGGCCGCGAGGTAAAGCAGGCTCCCAATAGCCTACTGGGTCACATGGGTCAGCCAGAAAACCAGTCACCATCTGGGGTAGCAGCTGAATGACAGTCTGACAACCCAAACTCGACAAACAGCTGAGCAACTTTGGTTGCCTGGGGTACCAGGATACCACCATCCTAGGCATGATCAACTTAAATGCCCAGATAGTTTTTACACCTCCCAATTTCTTTAGTAGTGAACTGTGTTGATCCATGACCTACATAAGTCACCTCGGTGGTAGACGCAGTGACCAGCAGAGCATTGACATAGTGGAAAACATATGTTGGATTCCCTGAAATCCTGGCAAACATACAAGCACTTCTTATGAACTTCATGCTGGAGAGGGCAGGGTTGGCTCACTTATTTCATGCCCATGCTGACTGAGTCCATAGAGTGAATGGCACAAACAGCAGACCATCCCCTCCTGGCCACAAACCACTAATCCCTCTGGCTGGTTCATGTACCTCCATTGAGATATGCAGTCTGTACATCAAGGGGGCAAATGTAAAACCCTTTCTGGGCCACCACAGAGAAGAGTATCCTAACAGTCTTGTGCCTCACTACCTCACTACCATAGTCCCAACCTGAATGCTGAGAAAACCCACAAGTGATGAAATGAGCCTTGTACTGATGGACCTGACCAGAACCATCCAACGTCTGCTTGAAGACCCACTTGGCAGAGATGGTATGATGACCAGGTGAGAGCTGGACCAGATCCCAGACATGGTAGCAATCAAGAGACTGCATCTCTTCCGTTGAAACAACAATCCATAGGTGATGCTGCTGAACAGGAAGCTCTAACACCTCCTTCCAGAAGGCAGGGTCCCAGTAGGTGAGGCCAGACTTCCAAAATGTGACTGGGGTGACACTCCTTGAGTGGCCTGCTTTGACCTCCAAATGGGCAAGGAGGTGGATGCGATGTGCACAACATTCTTGGAACCTGGTGGATGTCCTTGGCAAGCAGGCTGAGCAGGTGGTGGAGCAGCACCCATGATGGAGGCCAACAAGGCCCCTACCAAGGAGCAACTCATCTGTCATCTTTGGGTCATATCTCTAGAGTGGAACACATCACTAAAGCCATATTCTGGTGACAACACACTGCTGAGCTCATCGAGCGAGCCACTCCTGCTTGACACTCCTTGAAGCCCACCAACTCCTGGCCATAGCTAAGGCAGAGACTTATGACAATGT
Source organism: Mycogona germanica (assembly GCA_034698785.1). NCBI lineage: Eukaryota > Metazoa > Arthropoda > Diplopoda > Chordeumatida > Chordeumatidae > Mycogona > Mycogona germanica. The sequence goes on from JAQGBY010007798.1 coordinate 7,327, forward strand.
CCATCTCATACCTGACGAGAGTTCAATGGTTGAGAAAGATAAGATGCATGTCTTGACCAGCAAACCACAACATGAAAGTGAAGAGGATGAGTCACTACCAGAAGTGCTTGATGACTCAATGACACCCCCAATGCTTTCGATGGTTGGAGAAATCTGTGACTGAGCAGAGCCACGTTGCTCCATAAAGTGGACTGACTGAGCTACTGTGACCTTTCATGTCTTTGGGTCCAGCATGTGATATCCTTTAGAACAAAGATTGTAGCCTACAAGCACCCAAATGTTGCTACAGTTGTCCCACTTCCACCCTTGACCAGGCACCAGAGAGTAGACAGGGCAGCCGAAGACTCGAACATGGCTGACATCCTGCTTATTACCATGCCAGAGCTGGTGTGGGGTGGTCAGGATGGCTCTGGACGGAAGGTGGTTCTGTAAGTAGGTGGCAGTTGCTAGGGCCTCACCCCAGTACTGCATGACCAGCCTGGCATCCAGCAACGTGCACAGTGCCAAAACAGTGAGTGAGCGGTTCACCCACTCCATCACACTGTTCTGTAGCTGAGTATGAGCAACTGAGGCATGATGCTCCACACCCTACAGGTGGAAAAAACTCTGCAGATGGGTGCAGGTAAACTCAGTCCCATTGTCGGTCATCAAAATGGTTGGTGCTCTGCTGAACTTGTTCGTTACATTGGTACTAAACTCCTTGAAAACAGTGTTGACCTCACTCTACCTCCTTATAAGGCGGACCACTGTGAAGCACAAGAAGTCATCCACGATATCAACAAAGTACTGGCAGCCACCCGGCTTAGGCCTATTCATTGGCCTCCATATGTTGGTGGGAATGAGCTGGCCAGCCTGACGAGCATGTGTGGCAACATACATTGTACAACCCGTCGTGGCGCAGTTGGTTTATGATGGACTGTTGTTTGGTGGTCCCGGGTTCGATTCCCGGCGCGGGCTTTGGCCCGGGGTACTGGTGAAAATGTGCCCCCACAAAGTGCCTAAGCACTGAGAGGGGTACAGAATCTTCCTGTTGTGACCCGTTACTTCAGTGAATTAAAAAAAAAAACATAGAGGAAGGAAAAAGCAACCAACTTTCCCTGCACACATGCATGGCATTCACTGGGGCAAGTCACTGCACTGGAAGTGAACACCCGGCCAACCCCTATTTGACCAGGTGCTGGACGGCACCAACGCCAAAGTGATGATGCCACAACTTAATGGAGGAAGAGACACTGGAGACCTGCTCACCTTGAGCAGGCATGGTGATGTGACTCCTGCAGCCAATGTAGGTCAAGTGGGGTCTGAGCTTCAACCTTGCATCACAAGGCAATCACAGGAGGTGGAGATGAAACAAATGTCATTTTTGAAGAGGACCTCTAAGCCAGCGGCCATCATCTGCCATACAGAGGAGTCAGACTCCCATCTCTGGCATGTGGAGGGTGCTGTCAAGCTGCACCAAGCTTTGGCTATCATCTGGGAGTGAGCACTGGTCATCAATGTGACCCTCACCAGACATAACCAGCCAGGTGTGCTCACCCAGCACCACCTCATGCCCCTCTGTGGACTGCAGTGTGACAGTCATGCATCTAGTGACATGTGGCTGGTGGTGCCAGAATCGATGCACCAGTGACATGCCCCTCAATCATTTTCAGTTGAACCTGAGGATGCTGATAAATCATCCAGCACTGCAGAGTGGCCTTGTGCCAACCTGGCTGCCTTAAATGCAAAATGGGTATGTGTTTTAGTGAATCCCGGCACTGTGCTTGGTTCTCCATCTGAGCTGACATCTGGGGTGGCTGCTCTGGTGCCACATTAGTAGATGTGCTCTTGCATGACACCAGCATCCACTGACAGAGGAAGTGGATGGCTGCAGGCCAGGACAGTTGACCTGCAGATGACCTATACAGTTACAGCATGGAGGCGCCACCACCATCTTGGTGCTTGGGTGCAGGCTTTTTCCAGATGTCAAGTGCTGACTGCTTCTGCACTTTTTTTGGGAACTAACAAATCTCCGAGGCTGAGATTCTCTATCAGGGCTGACCTGGCCTTGGAGTTCTGTTGCTTCCAACCATCAGGCAGAACATCATCTTCCGGCTTGGGCTGCATGGCCACATCCCAGAGGCCCTTCTCATCCAACAGGGCCTCCATATTAACTTTCCATGACCTCCAGTTTTTTGGAGGGCAGAAGCAGTAAATAAGCATCTGACCAGGTGGAGCCATCTAGACCTGCCATGATGGCTACACACCTCTGTCAAGGAGAAAGTTCCAGGCAGCTAGGAAGTAGTGTTACTCTGAATTCAAGCCTTAAGTCCAGAGTGTTAAAGCAAATTCGAGCCCCACTTCTACAAGGAGTAGAAGGTTACCTCAAAGTTGGGCCCCACCTCTACAAGAAGCAGAGTTACCATGACCTTGGGCCCCACCTCTACAAGAAGCAGAGTTACCATGACCTTGGGCCCCACATCTACAGGAAGTAGAATTACCTCAAACTCGGGCCCCACCTCTACAAGTAGTTGCCTCAAGTCCTGGCCCATCTCTACTGGAACTTCCAATCAACTAACCCCTGCAGAGGGGTGCAGGGTTCTCCTAACAGTGTGATACATAAGCTAAGACAGCAGAAGTAGGAAGGAGTAAGAAAACTGACTTTATTCTGGCGAGCAGAAAGACTTCACAGCCAGAAGACAAGTGACTAACACTGGCTAGGGCCAGTATTTATATGCAGTGACACATACCCCCAGGCATATTCATATGCTTTGGAATGTGCATCACTGCACACACACACACACTCACACACACATGCAAATTAGCATGTGCGTGTGAGTATGGGGTTCAGCCGGCGACCATTGCCCCAGGGAGGCTGGCTCAGCAGTAGCCACCATCCCATGGTGACTACTTCACCCAATGCCAGTTGGCTCATTGACCTTTGAGTCAACTGGCGCCCACGCGTTCGCCGAGGTGTTACCTCTAACAAAATATTTTTTTCCCAATCAACTGTAGTCAACCTCACTACATGCATTCTGTACCCCTCATGGTGCTTAGGCACTATGTGAGGAGCACATCCAATATTACAATCTGTTTACTTTGTATCAGTGTCAATGTGCCATTTGTAGAACTGTTTTCCATTTGTTATTATAAAATGGTAGTAGTATTATTACTAGTTGAATTGAATTTTTTGTAGGACGTCTTTTATTTAAACATTAGATGTTGGGCTATGTCTGGCACAAAGTTGGTGCTGGTCATTAAAATGTAGAATACTTTGTTTGAAAATTATGCCATGTGGATGCGTCGTTCAATTACATTACTATATGTATTTTTCTCTGTTGTAGGAGGAGCTGGCATTTGTGTTCGAAATGTTGGGCATTTTCGATGAATCTCTGGTACAATATGATGAACTCGATGCACTCTTCTCACAGTTTGTGCTGAACTCCAATGTAGGAGGTAAAATACAATCCAAAATCATTTCAATTGATATTGTAACTTTAATCTTTCGAAAACGTTACACGAAATGATGTCAGATGAAATGAAGTGTTTCCGTACCATTAGGATATAAATTAAGCGAATCAAACCTTTGATAATTTAAAACGTGAATTAGTTGAGAATTAAAACAGCATTTACGTCTTAATTATTGATATATTATAAACCATTTGAAATTCTTACCCTTTGAATCAGCCTCACTACAGGCGTTACATACCCCTCATGGTGCTTAGGTACTGTGTGAGGGGTCACGACCAGTACCCCGGGATCGATATTTTTGAGAGCCCGCGCCGGGAATCGAACCCGGGACTGCCGAGCCACAGTCAGTTGCTAAACCAAATGGGCTACGACGAGTCGTACAAAATGGTTTCATTGCAGCTTTTGAAAAATTGTTTTCTGACCACCCAAATGCAGATGGGGTTGTATGTGGAGATTTCAATCTTCCCGAAATCAGGAAATTCTTCTAGGGGTAAAGAATTCCTAGACTTTCTAATGAACCTTTCACTTGAGCAGCTTGTGAAATGTCCAACAAGGGATAATTCGATAGGGGGAATATTCTTGACCTTGT
>JAQGBY010007799.1:0-11365 GCA_034698785.1 Mycogona germanica
ATTCCATTAGTAAATACTTTGTCACAACTTATATTTAATTATTGGTTTTGTAGCTGATTTTTGTCATTGTGTCCAGCTTTATACCTTAAATTCTGTATCTATACTTACCATCTTTAAAAATGCGTGGACAACAAAATAATCAATAGAAGTGCTTAGAATTTAAAATGTAGTGTGGGAAAAGGAAACACTTTTTGCTACAAATTTGATCTACTTTAAGCATTTTCACTTTTCATAAATATCGTTTCAAACATCTACCAATCACAAAGAAATGTAAAGCACATGATTGGATAGAGCAGAGCCTGTAGATATCGTTAGCCACGCGCATTTGTAGTTCCGGTAGTGGCATCCCGTGCCAGCATCCGATAGCAGATGCGGGAGTGGCGACTTTTGCAGCAAAAAAAGGGAATACATGGCCGCGCCCATGAAATAGCACATGGAATATAATAAATAAGTGCTTAGAGTGACGGATAGTGAAGGATAGTAATGTATACAACATGTCTCATCCAGCAATAATTTTGGTCGACCAAAATAAAGTGAAGTGAATGTGTGTGTGTGTGTGCACATCCAATGGCAGAAATAATGCTTTTGTCCAGCTCTTGGCCATCCAGCATTCCGGATGTTTGCTTCCATGGGGTTCTGTGGCCCAGCATCAGCACCACGGATAATTACAGGGCTGGGCCGGTCCCCCTGGATATCATGAAAGAGTTTGAGTGTAAATACTGTGCGTCAGAAAGGAACCGGAATGCAGGTAAGCTGAAACCAAAGCTGGCCACAGCTTTCAGTACAGCTCCAGGCTCAATCAGGGTAAATGGGCACTGGAGCTGTCGACTTTGTACATATTTTTAATGTGTGGTTATTTTAAGGCACTGCCTGGCACTGTCATCACTAGATTCATTGATGCAATTTTGTTTTAATAATTTTTTTTCTGTATAATTTCCTGGACAATATCTCAAACAAATATCCAAAATTCAAGTATTTTTATTAATTTTAGTCAATTGGCGATATGATCTTGTGTGCTGGAGTATCAAAAACTGCTGAGCTGTTTTCTAGCGAGGGAATTCCAACTCAAGCCTACGAGTTTACTTATGTAATTGAGGGCAGCAATAAAACTGGTATGAACATTTATGTGTGTGAAAAGTGACGACAGTGAATGACTTACTAAATTTAAACTCCCCTGGGTGCGTTTTCGAATAACATTTGTTTAAAGATTTTGTTTTTAAAAAATAGTCAGGAAATTCTAGAAATCTTAAGTATTTTTAAAAACTCTACTAAAAATGTCTAGATTTTTGTAAAATTTGGAAGATACCTAGAATAAAGACTTTGTAAATAAATGCCAATTTCATTTTGTGTTAAAATAAATCAGTGTTCCAGCCTATGCCTAATAAATGATTTTTAAACTTTGATTGATTTAAACTTGATGAAAAAGCATGATTCTTTTGAATCTAACTAATAAGTTACACTAAAGAACATTTCACGATGATCTTGTAAAAAGTACTATCTTTGAGGCCATCGAATTTAGAGCAAGATTTCCAATTGCGTAGCACTTTATATAATATAACAAGTATTCTAAATGTATTATTTGCAACAATTGCTGATAATCGCAAATAAAAATGAAATTAAAATGGGTCAGTTAAAAAAGTTGCGTGTGGCTACTAAAAATACAGATATAATGGTCACAAATTTCCTTGAATCATTTTGCATATAGCTCAAGTTGCATTATGTCTGTAATTTTCAGGAAAACACAGCTTCCATATATTCTTTTGTGAATCTCCCACCCAACTGACTTGGAATTTTCAAATGAAATACTAATGATTTACTTTATTTTGATAAGGAAATTTTACTGACCATGGTGATGAGATTACGCTCATGTTTGACCGAAAATGGTCGGACCGCCACATAATCAATAATACATACAACGACCGAAAGATGGGAAACCTATTTAACTACATTTGGACCGACTTTGCAGTAAACCAGTAAGTTTACATCAATGGGCATGATGCAGGTTAGCCATGCCTAAGAACATACAAGAACATTCACATATTTCTCTTAATTCTTTGCTTAATATGTGTAATGGCCTGGGAACTGATGGAAATAGCTCCTCCCAGGAACGCCACTGGCGCCCAGAAAAGGCACTCACTTGAAAATAGGGAGAGACTCTGAAGAAAACACCAGTCAAAAACATTGTAAAATATAGGCTTTATTATTGGCCTATAAACAATTTACAAATAAAGAACATGCACACACACAAACCTCGAGCGCACACAAGCAAACAAACAATAAATATAATTAGACTAAAGATAAAACACAATGAGAACCACTGCTGCAGACAGTGATATTACAACTGAAGAGACCTCGAGCTCGCTCAGCGCGCACAACAGTAGTTCACTTAAACGTCTACAGGCACACCACCAACAAGTCCACACGAAGAAAAACAAAAACCGCTGTAAACCTGAAGCAAAAATATAGCAAAAAGGCAGTCAAAACTAAAAACAAAAAAGCTGTTACAGCACCCCACCGGTAGGGTACTGCACACTGTAGAAACTCCAGCAGAAAAAAGGAGCAGCCACTCCAAACTAGGCTGGTCCACCCCTGGCTCAGGCTGGACCCATGAAGCAGCTACCAGAGGGAAGACTGAAGGGGATCCGGGAATCCACAAACAGAGGATCCAGGATCCACGCAGGCACAGGGGAGTCCCAAATACAAGGGAAACTCCATCCAGATGATGAATTTGGATGTCACCCAAGAAGGGGAGTTGAGTGGGTAGGCAAGCAACTGTACAGAAACAAAAATCAAATAACAGAAACTCAAGCATAAATAAATAAATAATAAATAAAACTAAATAACCAACTGACAACTGCAAACTAAAACAAACAGAAGTCAAATCAAACTAAATAAACCAAACTAAATTCAAATGGTCCACATACTAAACAACCATTAAACAAATTCAATTCAGTTTAAATAATCAAATGAAATTCATTCAAATATATTAAACAATTTAAATAAATTAAACAAACTAATAATCCAAAATAATAAATTAACTAACTCAAATTAACTAAATCAAACCAAGTAAATCAAATTATTTGAATTAAATTAAATCAATCTCAAATTCAAACAAACAATTTAAATAATTGAACTCAATTAAATAAACTAACTTGAACTTAAATGATTTAAAACTAATATAAATAACTAAAAATCCATAGCCATTCAGATAACACATAAAGAAATTAAAAGGTCAAAATAAAATTGAAGAATTCAAATCAAGAATTAAACCCAAAACCAAAATTATTTAGAATAATTTATTGTACCCAACACAATTTACCCCATCCAAATTTGCCCAGTAAAACCAAAGATAACAAACCAATTAAATATTAAACAAGCAAGCCCCAAACAGTCCTGACACTTATACTAATCTAATTAATAAGCAAGCCCCAAACAGTACCCAACCTTCCAGTAAACAAGCCCCAAACAGTACAAACACTAATACCAATCAAGGTGTTGTCCACCAACACCCAAATTGGTAGGCCTACTAAACTAGGGAATATTGTATATTGTGGCAAAGAGTGTGCACAGAGAGCAGACCTAATGTAAATGCAAAGCTAGGCCTCTCCCCCTTCCCATCCCCAGTCACACAGACTGGGCAGCCATCTTGGATTTCACTACAAAATGGCCAGAAGAAAGGGAGAAAAACCTATCCCACAACCCAAATACACTACAAAAGATCTTACAATTTTTTATTTTTTTATTCTTTTATTTAATTCACTGAAGTGACTGGTCACAACAGGAAGATTCTGTACCCCTCTCAGTGCTTAGGCACTTTTGTGAGGGGCACATTTTTACTAGTACCCCGGGCCAAAGCCTCACCGGGAATCAAACCCGGGACCACCGAACAACAGTCCGTCATGAACCAACTGTGCCACAATGGGTCGCACAATTTAAACCCCCACTCTACACAATAACTACTACACCAACCTCTTAGGCCCAAACCTAGGTTTCAGCCTAAGTCCTAGACCTACAGTGCACACACACCCCAGCCACAATAAAATAAAGAAATACATCACTACTTACCAAATTGAACTCCTCTACCCTCTGATGAATAGCCACAGGAGAACAGGAGAAACCAGGTACTAATCCAACCAGCAGGAACTGCAGAACCACATAAAGCAACCAAGACTCAAGACAACAGCACCACCTCCTACTCCAACCATCAATTCAGCAAAGAAATCCAAAATGGAAGAGCAAACTGACTTCCTGCTGTTGGAAGCCAGTTGCATAAACCAACCACTAGAGGGTCAACCCCTTGAGCAGACAGCAGAAGCAGACTCAAATAGCCAGCCAGTTTCCAAAACTGGACACAAGGTACTACAGGCACTGGGGCCTGTCATCTGTGGCGGCAGGTCATTAAACCAGCCCACCACAGAAAACACCAAAAACAGCCTATCCAGGCTTTTACCTGGTTGTCACCTCAAACTCTTGTTTAAATAACAAGAAAGTGTTCAGGAACACGCTGAGACAGATATTATTTTAAAGAACGAACTAATTCACATAAAATATTATTATTTTTTAATTCACTGATGTGACGGGTCACAACAGGAAGATTTTGTACCCCTCTCAGTGCTCAGGCACTTTATTATGGAATATAATAGATTGATGTCCGCTAGTAAGTCACTTTTAATCCGCCAGTTACAGAGTACATAAAAAAACGAGCTCTAGTTTAAATGGTGCAATATTATGGGTAAGTGGCATCAAAAGTTATTGTCTGGTGGAAAATAATTAATTCTTTAATATTTTTGGAAATGTGCAACTGACTGCAAGCCAGATATTTTTATTGTCTGCCAATTACTTAATTTCTTGGAAAAAATTGGAACTGTTGTAAACCTGAAATGGAAAATAAACAGACAAGTATGACAAAGGAATGGACTATGTTATATTTAGTGAGAAAAGAAGCAAGCTCCCCTAAAATGTGATCATCTGTGGAAGGTGATCAGTGAACCAAAACCAGAGAAGGGCACAAGGAAGGAGAGAAATGATGCAGCTGCATGAAAAATCATGCTGAGTGTCAATGATCACCTGGTCAAGCTGATAAAGTAGAATACCACCAAGGAGATGTGGGAGAAATTGGATACTACGTCTGGGGAGGTTTTAATTGTCGAGATCATTATGCTCCGGGTGAACCTATACAGTAACCTCTACAGATCCTAGCCTATGGAAAACCACATCGCCAGAATGCTTGGCATTGTGGACAGATTGGATGGTGCAGGAGATAAGGATGATGGCAAGACCATGATTGATGTATTTGTGAGCAGCTTTCCATAGAGCTACCAGGCTGTGGCTAGTAGAATGGTCACCCATGACTCAAAGAGTCTGAAACTAGTCAACTTCATCTGTAAGCTGAGGGAAGAAGCCGAACCCCACCTATTGAATGGTTACCAAGAGAAACCAAGCAACACTGTCCATACCTCCAACTGGACAGCATTTTACCCCTTTTCCCGGCAGGCAAATCCTCCCAAGGATCATGGCAACGTTTGACAGGAAAGCTTAGAATCCAACATCTTTTTTTGGGTTGGGATGTGTTTGCTACTTCCGGTTTCAGGAACCACTTCTAGCTTTTCACCAACGCACCCCAGGGGTGGGTTAGCTAGCAAAGCCTGCACCCCTATGGCTGGGGCGCAAGAAGAATTCGATTTGGGGTGTGATATCAAATCAAAACACAACCCTAACCCAATCTTAGTCTAAAAGACTCATTAGCTAGACGTACCACTTTTATGGCTATGGGGGTTATACTACTTACTGTCAATGCAGTGTTTTGCAAATGTTGATTATGGGGGCAGATGGTGTTCAGAGCACTTGACATGATTTGGTAATTTTTTTGATAAATGCACCTATGTTACACGTACCAAGCACACTTACTCCAAATGTGCTTGGGCAGGGTGTGTTTTACTCTGAACAAAATCGGTGTCACAAAATATTTCTGTTCATTCTCAAATGGAAATTCACCTATCTTAAATGAGCTCAAGCATTATAGTGTAACGAAGGATTTCTGAATCATTTTTTGATGTGTTTGAGCGACATATTCACAGACGGCGCTGGTGGTGAAAACTTCATTAAGCTCAATTGTGCTAACGATTTCGAATGTGCTCTTGAACACATTTTTCATTGAAATGTTGTCATTGTTGCATTGTACTTTAAAGAACATTCGGACACGTGATCTGAACTTGAAGATATTGCCTGCGATCTCGAAAGCCCACTTTCCCAAAATTTCATTAGCAATTGAGATATCTCAAGCATACTCAAGATAAAACATAGATAAGCTAGCCTTCTTGCTAGAATAGAACTAGCACAATAATCCGACTGTTACAATAATGGTTGATATTTGAAAATATTTCCTCGCTGACCAACGCTACACTCCGTCATAGTCACCGAAAAAAAAATTGAAGACATTTAAAATTTGGATAGTTTACTTACTGGGCCACACGAACGTTTTCGACTGAATCCCACTTCAATCTCATCAGGTGTGTTAGGAAGCAAACTGTGCGACTGCGCACGATCAAATTAAACCGAACAAAGCAGACTGGGAGGTCGAGCACATGTGGTCAGATAGTTGTAGGGCAAAGTCCATTACCGCTTTCACGGACATAACAGAATTGACCTACATTGATGAGAGAATTATTTTCAAATATCCAAAACGAAGTAAGTAAGTAAACTATCCAAATTTTAAATGCCTTAAAAAAAATTTTCGGTGACTATGACGGAGTGTAGCGTTGGTCAGCGAGGAAATATTTTCAAATATCCACCATTATTGTAACAGTCGGATTATAGTGCTAGTTCTACCCTAGCAAGAAGGCTAGCTGCTCTATATAGGTTTAACCAATCATCTGACTCGGCGTGTTTCGGCACCATTCTATTTATACTCAAGATAGTTTGGTGATTTTATGTGGAATTGAAAATGTTGACATGTCAAAATCCAAAAATATATAATTAAAAATGACATATTTATCACACGTTTTCACGCATTAAAAATTATCTTCAGAAAATTCTGGGAAATTTTTCAATTATTTACCAAGATAAGTAATTTAAAAATACGTGATGAAAATAAAAATATAGGTGCAACTCGTCGTAGCCCAGTCGTTATTGCTACTAACTGTGGCTCAGCGAGCCCGGGTTCGATTCCTGGTGTGGGCTCTCGAAAATTTTGATCCTGGGGTACTGGATGTGACCCTCGCATAGTGCCCAAGCACCATGAATGGGACATAATGCCTGTAGTGCATTTGACTTTAGTTGATTTAAAAAATAAAATTATTTTTAAAAATGAAATCGCAAAACATTACTTTGAAGAGCTTTACTGAAACGGAACTTAAATTAATCTCAAGAAATATACGCAATTTCTAAGTGTTCTTTCTTCTATTATCTCCTAGGAGAAATTCAAGACACATTGAACCACCAGGAATGACGTCGATGACATGGCCTATTTACAGCCAAGCGATCCTCGAGTCGCGCAAATATCTGGATATAAATTTGAATCCCAAAATAAAGTCAGGCCTGTTGTGTGATAAAATGGCATTTTGGATGGAACAACTTGTCGTCATTAACAAAATCTAAAATTTTTTACTTCCGGTAACATGTATATGCCGTACATGAAGTTGTATACCGTCAGTTCTTGGGCAACAAGATTTGATAAGTCCTTTTTTGAGTAGGCATTGTTGGGATCTTCGTCCGATGTACTTGTCCTAGGTTGCAAAATACCTTCTTTGTTTTTTCTATTTAATTCAATTTTACCTTTTGCTCCTATTAGATGAAATTAATTATCCGAATTAATATTGTAATCTATACATACTGTAAAAAATGATGGGTGTTAAGGAGGTCCGCCAGTGACATTAACCCCCTCCTCTTTAATTTTGAATGCCATCGACGAATAAACGCATCGGGCCACCTAGAGCTGTTAAGTTGCGCAAGCAATGGTGCCACTCTAGTGTGCTGTGTGATGTGAATTTAAAAAAAACCCTCCCCAAAACATGAGCGACCCACTAATTTTACCAATAATTCACTAAAGGCAACCTTATCATTAACGGGCACGTTACGGGCCACGTTTCACATCTATTCATGCAAAGGAATTTATCTCGCTTGAAAATTTGTGAAGGATGCTAACGTGTTAGAAATTTGTTTTCTGAATAAATATTGTCTATGTAAGCCATAGATTGTCAATGCGATTGGAATCTATTCTTCCTTCTCCTTCCCCCTCCCGGACCAATGAGAGCGCGCCCTGACAATACCCAATGGGGAGTAGGGGTGGCGCTGGAGGTCAAGAACCGAGTCTTGGTCAGCGATTCTCGCCCCAAGCTCGGTGTCACTTCTCATCCTTCAATTGACCAAGCTGGTCTTCTCTAACTGGAGCTGGAGCGAAGCGCTCATGTATTGAATTTTTGTCGCGAAAGAGTTCACAGTCAACTAAATTGTATAATGGCATACGTATAAAATCAATTTTTATTCGATTGGAGTAAGTTCATAAAGAAGTAAACTTAAAACGTATTTGAACATTTTCAAGTTTATCGGACGATCTGAATATTTTCTGTTTGAGGCAGAAAAGTGAAGTCAACACAATTTCTAAACATCTAGCTTTTCTATCGTGAAATCTAGAAAAGTATTTTGAACTCCAATTTCGTCGTGTCTTTTTGTAAGGCTATAATGGTGCGCTTACGGGACGATCTACACATAATTCCAACTCCTTGAAAACGACGTCGTGTGAACAATCTGTTTGTTCAATTGGTGAAGTGCAAAATTTCTTCATTCTGAGAACGACGAGATGCACATAAACGACGGGAGCTGAGATATGATGCATGACGATCGTCGACGAGAAAGAATTCTCAGTGTGACGAGAATTTGTGATACGCGCAAATGATGGCATTACGACGGTTGGAGAGGAAAAAGGAAAATGACGTTGTCTTCGCCATTACGGTAAAAAAGGGTCGCTCCCTAATCGTGAACATTGTCATGAACGATAGATTTGCTTAAGTAAATTGTGGATATTTGTTAATCTGAAAATTGTTTAAGAAGAAAATAATAATTTGAAATTTTTATGAAAGAACTAAAATGCTAAAATAATGAATTTGATTTGCGTACATTTATGCTCCTGTTCTTTGTCCTGTCTATGCAGAATCAGGGGGGGATAAATTTTTGTGTCATGAAAGTGTCTTAAAATAAGATCCCCACATCTACATGATTTATGCTGTATGTTTGTGTGGTTGTTATTGTGTATGGTTTATATATTTTGTATTTTCTTGCCTATTATCTTGTACTCTGTATTTTGTCAAATGACATCAAATTTTGAGTGAATTTCAAGTTTAAATGTCAGCAAACATTGGAACACTTGGATTGTTTCGTTCATCAAAACACTTTCCAAACCTTTTTTTATAATTTCCACCACAAAGCACGTTAGGGCGTGAATTGCCAAGCAACTTAACTTTCCTTGGTGACCTGGAGCTTTTATTTGTTGGTTGTTATAAGTTAAAATTATATCAACTAAACACTGACGAAACACTCATAAACGTGACCACAACCAAGGTAAAATCGTTACGAAAACTCGCAAAAATGCGGTCTCCCGCATTGGTTTCTGGCAGCTGCATCTACCATACTACAAATGTGCGCAGCTATAGATATCTCCAGACTCTGATCTATATAATCATGTGCTTTACATTTCTCTGTGATTGGTAGATTTTTTTCACGAATTGTTTGAAAAGTGAAGACGAGAGACCTCGGTGGTATGAGGAATCTCTTGGACTATATAACTCGTCCGCCACGGTTAAAGGGTCCAGAGTCCATTAAAATTGCCGATTAAAGTGACTACATATGTGACACTGTTGGGATGATACCCAATATGCCATCTCTTGATCCGGCCATTGGCTGCAAGTGCTTGCCAGATGGGTAACTACTTGGTCAGACAAATCATGGGCTAGGCATCCTGTGTAGGCAGATCGCCGAGTGAATGGATGCATCACAAATGGTCCAGAAAGAACAGTATGATTGTCACAGGAGATTTGCTGGGTTCTAAAAACATCAAACAGTAATGGTTAAGGAGATGAAGATACCTGGAAAGGGTGAAAAACTTTATGACTCCTACCATGGACCATTTCACATCATTGATAAGTTCAATGTCAATTGTTAGATGGTGGACACTGGCAGATGGTAGCTGCAACCAATTGATGTGAGCAAGATGGAGCCATGGGTGGCAAGACCATTGGAGCTCCAGCCATGGTCTTTGAAGGACAAACAAGACATTGTGGGTCTCCCACTGGAGATTAAGCGCTTTTTTTACTCAAAGAACAAAACATTAAAGGTGCCGGTGATTTAACACCTTAACCTTCTCTCCCACTGGTAGATGTTGGGGTACATGTCAAAGGAAAAAAGGAAAAGAGCCGCAGCACTTTCTTTTTTTTGGTTCCTATCAACTGTAGTCAACCGCACTACAGGCATTTCGTCCCCCTCATGGTGCTTAGGCACTATGCCAGGGGGAACGACCAGTATCCCGGGATCGAAATTTTAGAGAGCCCGCACCGGGAATCAAACCCAGGACCGCAAAACCACAGTCAGTCTCTAAACCAACTGGGCTACGATGAGTCGTACCACTTCTAGGATCCTGGAGACTCTCAGGAATTGATGGATGTTATCCTGGAAGCAGGGGGCACAGGAGTGAACACAAACTGCAGATGTGGTAAGATTCCTCCTGAACTTAGTGGCCAGCTGACCAGAGGTCACACAAAGATTCTTGCAAGGCCATAGTCCCAGGTGAGCTGGTTTAGGACCAAATTTGTTGTGGGGATCAATATCCTTCACTGATACTTGCAAATACTTGCCTGTTACTTAGAAGAGTCAGGGAATATAGGGTCCTGGTGTGGCTGCCTGCAGACCAGAAGCACAGGGTCAGAGTCCACACCATGGGACAGGATTTCAGATTGTCTCGTTGGCAAAACCAGGTGGTGCAGGCAGTAGGTGGAGAGACAGGGGCAGGAGCTGTGTGCAAGATCTGGAGGATCATTTACTCAAGAGTAGGTCAGAGGAGAGATTTCTCACTCGCAAGAAGTGGGTTGATGGTCTGGAACAGCTCGAGATAGAAGTGCATCATGGGTCTGATCGGGAGGTGTATGTGTCTGCCCATCACTCGCATTCTTCAGAGCATTGATCAGGAGGGCTTAATGGATGTGTTGACAAGGAGTCTGGGCATGATCTCGCTTTGCAGGAGCCAGTGGAGAATGAGTGTATTGTCGTGTCTTTTACGAAAGTACTTCGTGAATTTCAATAAACACAAACAGAGGTAAAACAAATACCAGATTTTCAGTTGAACAAGTATTTATTTCAGTGGTCAGATCTCAATTCT
>JAQGBY010007800.1:0-11365 GCA_034698785.1 Mycogona germanica
GTGCCCAAGCACCATGAGGGGGACGTAAGGCCTGTAGTGCGGTTGGCTACAGTTGATGGAAACTAAAAAAAAAAAAATAAAATGCGCTTTTTCTGAAGCGCCGTAGTGACGTATGCGAGATTAGAAAGGGAATCCGCGGGGGCGGGGAAATGCGTTGGCGGCATTATCAAACAAACTAAAAAGAAAGCTACAGAGTATGTGGCGAAGGTGTAAGCAAGGACGAAAATAGAAACAGCACTTTTTCTAAAGTGTAAACGCCAGCAGTATTGAAAACATGACAGTATTGACTATAACTCCCAAGACCTGAGCTAAAGAGAATTTCATGAGTTTTAATCAATTTGAGTTTAACTGTGTAACTGTGAGAGTAACTGAACAACATACAATCATTCTTCAGTAGCAGCGTTCTCCAAGTCGCAAGCCAGTAGCTCAAGCACCCCGGGTTAGGTCTTCAGGATGATGAAATCAGTTTAGAAACTCAATTTGTGAAACAAATCGATTGATCTTTCATTGATAAAATTGAGACGGGACATAAATGTCAATAATGGACACAAATTAACAAGAGCATTTTTAGTAATATAGCATTTTCAACAGTTGAATAAATTGTTCAAAAGATTGTTCTTGAGGAAGAGTCTTTCATTCTAGACATATTTTCGCACGCACTGTACATGTGTATGTTTAGTGCAGTTGGCAAACTCTGTTAACAGACAGCCTTGTTTGATTACTGTTTAAAGTGTGTATACGTAAGCAACAGCAGCAGGGTATCTTAAAAAAGGGCGTCATAGTAAAACAGTAAACAAAGCAACCTGTATGTCGAAAGCAATTATGGTTAACGAGTTTAACAGTCTAGCGCACAATACCACTATGACTTAGTAAACATACTTATAACGTTTTCAAAACGAGAAAGAGAGGGTCGGTTGTACGACCTACAAAATTAATTTGCTTTTTCCATGTGTTTCGGGTAAAAGTAAGCAATAACAAAAAATAACGCGCTTCTCCAACACACATTGAACAAAAAAGTCAGAATAAGGTAACCTGGGGCAGAGATTCTTGCTGCATAAAATTGTCCGAAATCTCTGATGATACGGAATCCCGTACAAAATCAGACAATTCAATATAATATAATTTCGCTCCTACCGGCAAAATTAAAAACCGATTGTTTATTCATTGACTAGGTCAAATGACATTAGCACTAACTACAATGTACATGTACAGGAATAGTGATGTTACAAAGCGAGAATACGTTAAAAAATTAAGGTAACATTGGAAATTGGTAATCAACAACCATATTACAAAGATGTCGAAATGGGCAAAAATTTCTTACCGTTGCCCAGGGCGCACGCCTCTCCGCGTAGAGGATTTAGCGCACCTCCACACACACTCTATTCACGCTCAGTATCGCGAATGCGCACGCTCGGATTCATAGGCGCGGATCATCAGCGGTTCCGCTGATGATCTGCTGAGCATCTTGTAATCGGCTTGCCTTCTCCGATGATAAATTACGTATCAGTTTGTTTGCATCCGCGAAAGAGACGTAGACAAGGTTCCCTGCATTTGGTTCCCATCTGCGTCATATGCTAGGTGTCACCGGGATTCTTTTTCTCTCACCGCGATTATTCACAAGCGGTTATGTGACCGGATATGTTGGACTCTTAAGAAATGCCGTTCTTGGTGGGTTTTTTTTGCTTCGCTCTAATGCGGAAGGAGCTGGAAATTGCGCATGCTGTTGTAAAGATTACTTACAACTTATTACTTATTCGTTACGCCTCAATTGGTGGTAGTAGCTGAAATGAACTAGAAGTGCCATTTAAATAGAATATTTTTCTAATAATCACGAAGCCAACAAAATGAAAAAATCGATATTAAAACCAGCCATAATAACATTATTTGTTTATGTTGATTTTGATTGTGCTTGTGACGGAAACATCTGTAGTCACGTCCCAACAAGGCAGCGATTTTAGAGATCGGAGCCTACTTTCTGAAAATAATTTAACACTAAAAATAATTGGCAACTAAAATGATTTTATTTAGCAGGGAAAAACAAAGTGGTTTCCGGAAAGGAATACGCAGTTATATTAGATGGTGTATGCAATAAAACATAAAAATGCGGCCCCTTTCACAATTCAACTCATGTTTCTCTTCACTCATATTCGTAAAAACATAGAGCTCATCGCGTTGCAGGGACACAATGCCCCTGGCAACGCGAATCACTTAGCAAAAACAAAACAAAAATTAATAAAATAAAACATCTTCTAAAGTAAGAGTATGAGGATTGAGGTTGAAAAACTCTAATCCAAATAACAACAGGCCAAATTCTCTTACCTCGGTTGCTGTCAAATTATTAGAACATATAATATTTTTAAATGTTATGAAGCATCTTGTTAGAAACAATGTTCATGCACAACATGGATTTATGAAGGTACGTTCTTGTGAATCACAGCTTGTCCTTCTCACCCATGACCTTCAGAAATCCTTGAATGGACGTATATAGCAAGATATGATTTTCTTAGATTTTCGCAAAGCTTTTGACATAGTCACTCATCAATAATTATTAGCTAATGCGAATGGTGATGGTATTAGTAATCAAGTTTTAGACTGGATAGCAGCATTTTAACTAATAGAAAACAACAAGTTGTTGTTTCCGGTGTCCACTCTTAATGGATTGATGTGACCTCAAGCAGTGTTTTGGGCCCTCTTTTGTTCCTTTTGTACATCAATGATACTCTGTAAATGTGAAGTCGACACTGATCCAACATAAAACTTTATACTGATGATACAATGTTGTACAGGGGCATAAAGTGTGACCTGGACTCAAACGACCCTAAACGAGTCTCAAGCCAAAACCGGTTAGTCCCCACTATAGGCCCCATCCTGGGCTGCTTGTGAGTACATATTGTAATTGAAATTGTGATTGTGTAAATTAGTTATTGCGCAATGTTTTTCATTCAGTTGTGCTCTTGTACGAGTTTTGGTTTATGTTATTGTGTCGGATAATATAAACTTGTATGACTGATTGTTTCAGGTTTTTTAACGCATGCACTCGTATAATTAGTTTTGAAATGCGGTCGCTCAGCCTCGTAAGAAAAGCAAAACCAAATGCAGACAAGCTTAATTGTGTGTCGGCTTTTAAGATATTTTTCTCCTTATAAAAGTTTCCCCTCATATGTCAAGTTGATTTATGTGCATATCCGTATTTCGAATTAATCATTTTATTTTTATTTTTAATTCACTGAAGTGACGGGTCACAACAGGAATATTCTGTACCCCTCTCGGTGCTTAAGCACTATGTAAGAGGCACATAAGACTTGTGTTCAAGTAATCTTTAAGATATTCCAAGACGGATAATTATTTAATAAAAAGGTCTCCAGGAATCGAAAAATGACAAATGAAAAGCAAATTTTTAACCGAGCACTGTTTTCTCCCAGACATATTATGAACAAAATACTCTCTAATATTTAATTTATTATCAATACAGTAAAAATGTCCATGGTGTAAGACGTCGTAAATGTCTATGAAATGAGTTAATTACGTTATAAGATTGTTTCGCAGCGTAGACAGATTTGCCTCAGACATTCGTAACACAAGAATCGAGAAAATAGACAATTTACATGTACGCGATCAATGATCTGACCTTGAAACATCTGTAGCCAAATTAATTTGCTTCAACTGATTGCACACAGTTTCACGTTGACTTGATTGGGCGTGTGTCTGGACAGAAACTGAGGCAGCAGACCGGAAAACAAACACACCATAAACTACGGCTTCTCAATTATGAGCCTTTAGGATAAACGATATAATAATTCCGTCTGCTGTCACTGCCACTCGCACATTGGCGATATTATACACTCATCGTGGTTGACGGGTTGCAACCAAACTAACTAAACGCATTTTTTAGGTTTTCGAGAAAGTGTAATTTGACGAATGAATATTTTCTGAACAAAGAAAGTTTTAAGTATGAATATAAAATACACCAATACAGTCTACAAGGCAAAGCAAACTACGTAAAATCTCCCACTTAGCGCGGCTTTCTGTACGACAGTGGCGATAACCAAATTATGCTGACTGGCGTATTATCCATTCGCTGGTTCCGCACATTGAGAACCTCAATTAAAATTATTGCAAATGAATGAATGATAAAAATAGTGCCTTATAAATTTGAGTGAAGACAAAAAGCTAGATAGTTTAGCGGCAAAATCCGAAAGATACAGGAATAATACTAAGAAAGGAATGATATCTATAATAACCACGATGGCTGACCACGCTACACTCCGTCATAATCACCGAAAAAATAAATTGAAGAAATTACGATTTAGATCGTCTACTTACTGGGTGGGCCACGCGAACGTTTTCGATAGAATCCCACTTCTATCTCATCAGGTGTGTTCGAATTTCTCGGCATTGGGAGTCACCTCTGTTACCCTTGAAACTGGCAATGGACGTGCCCTACGGCTGTTTGACCACATGTGCTACGACCTCCCAGTCCCCCTTTCGGTTTAAATTTTTTTCCAGTTGCTTCTCTTGGTCGTGCGCATTTGCACCGTCGCTTTCGAACACACCTGATGAGATAGAAGTGGGATTCTATCAAAATTAAATTGAAAATCTAAATATTATAACAAGAAAGTGTTCTGGAACACGCTGAGACAGATATTATTTTTTTAAAAAGAAGAATGAACTAATTCACATCGAATATGGCCGCTAATGGCCTAGCGGTCGAAAGCTCGTGTTTTTATATTCCTCTGTACCTGACGGATTAAAAGTGTCTTACTATCGGACATCAATCTACTATATTCCATATTCGATGTGAATTAGATCATTCTTCTCTAAATATTATACCTTATATTGACACATTCAAGAAATAATTTTTGACATGTCAAATGCAGTTTACGGTTTTTATTTGTAAAACAAAATTCTGGCTAAAGGGTTAGATAAGCGCATGCCCCATTACACATTGATGCGGAGATGATTTCAAAACAATTTATCTCATGAGAAGTGCACTTGTGGTGTTCACAGCGTAAGACAGCGAAAAAAGAGAAAAACGATGTGCTTACAAGCATTTCTGGTATCGCGCTAACAGGTATTCGATGTGACAACCGTGATGCTTCCTTGCTCGCCAGCTTTTGCTTCACACGCAATATTTGATTTTAATAAACACTCTGGGTCTCGGCCGGCGCGAGTTGCTCTTGTTTATCTTGAACGCACGCTTGTTAATTTGAATTCCGGTTGGCAACCCGAGCAGAAATTTGACGCCGACAACTGACGTGCGCATCGAAAGCGCTTTCTGTCACCGCAAAATGAATGGGCAACTATTTTTGAGGACCGATCAACCACTCTTACTTCACTCAATCGCAATTGTCATCCACAATCCTTTGCCGTTTCTAATATTTCTACCTGTGTTTACAAATGCTTTGCCCTAGATGAGTATTTCTTTCCACCATTGCTTGTCCGTTTCGTGACCGATATATGCCTGAGTTTCACAAATGACAATCTAACAGCGAATGTCAACGCTAACATGTAAGCCGTGTTTCGTATAAAATTGACTTGTTTTACCTACCTAGACTACCTAGTACCAGCTTTGTCGCAATTTAGAATCTCATGACAATATTTCAATCCTGTTTCACAATGCAGTTTTAACTCCATAATTCTATTTAATTGAGAACAGTTACCCTACTGAATTGTACTGTATTTTCGTTTACCAGAGAATCATTAATTTTCGCCTCAGGTATTCCCGTAACGCGGGAATGGTTCACAACTAACAGCCCGTAATTTGCTTTTGTTCGAGAGATACAAAGTGCATGTTGCTCATGGATTTTTTAGATCTTCCTCACGTAATTGTATTGAAATGCGCGGCGCTGGTCACGAAAAAATATACATGACAATGGTTAGCAATTTTAGATTTAAAGAGTACATAAAAATTGAGACAGACAAACTGTAATTTCCATGCGAACTGTGCCATAAAAAGATAACATATTTAAAACAATCTCGATTGCGGTTTGGAACTTAAAAAAGAAAATGCCAGGTGAGACAAAATTATGCATAGTTGAATGCGTCTCGAAATTTGAAACATACAATGTAAGTACTTAAAAAGAAAACGGATTCAAATTTAAAGTATGAAAATGTGCGTTTTTCGAAAAGGAATGAAATTTACCATACATGTTGACTTTTTCTTTTCTCTTTTAACTACTTTCGTTAACGTGCAACTGCATGACGTCCTCATTCAAATTCTGGAGGTTTAATATGACACTCGCTAGACAAGCGCGAAACGTGATTTGTTTCTTCTTTAACGTAAAACGAAACGAGCGTTTCGCTCTTCTTATGTAAACGCCATTTTGGATCGGAAGAATTCGAACGACGGCGTCATGGAATTGCACGTGCAGTGACGTACTCGACGGCAAATCGAAAAGAAATATCTTGCCAACATGCATGCTAAAATTTCATTCCATTTCACAAACGTCTCTATATTTTTTTTATTTGAATTTGAATCTTGCACTGTTAGCCATTTTCAATACCATTATTAGCTAACAAGGTTTCTCTTGGGTCTTGTGAATTTTCTTTTTGCTGCAGCTTGTCATGATTTTGATAGTCAAATGTGATAGCGTTGAAGAGTTTTGGTAGCTCATTACAGCCGCAGGAATATACCGAAGACAAAA
The DNA here is from genome assembly GCA_034698785.1 of Mycogona germanica. Classification (NCBI taxonomy): domain Eukaryota; kingdom Metazoa; phylum Arthropoda; class Diplopoda; order Chordeumatida; family Chordeumatidae; genus Mycogona; species Mycogona germanica. The sequence goes on from JAQGBY010007800.1 coordinate 6,645, forward strand.
ACTTTATTTTGCGGAAGAAAAACACTCCACGACTTTTGGAAGAAGCAAAGCACTCCTCGACTCCACGACGCTTGGTTGAAGCGAATATATAAATAAATGCGAACAGTACATATAACGATTTTCCTTAGTTCAAACAAACAAATATCCCCGTTCACATCTGAGGTATAATGACGACTGGGAAGGGGAATTACGACTGCGAGTTTAGGTTTCTTTGTTTGATGTTGAATAGGAATTTTCCGTTGTTCTATTTTGATATCGGCTCAAAAATCTGTATTGACAACATAATGGTTTATTTGGATGATCATTATTACTTCGATAGTCTGGTAGGAAGTTGATCCTGACGAACAGAAACGACTAAAATAACAAATCCCACGAAACAGCAGCAATAATAAATGAAAATTTTTGATAAATATGTACACAGAGTACATGTTTGAATATCATTTCGTATTCGCGCTAGTCAGTGATTTAATGTTCGGATACCGGAAATTACATATTAAAATAAAACTAGTCAGTTTTAATTTAGGCACGTAATATTATTGGCAGTTCAGCATTGGTTCGGAGCAATTCTGATAAAAAAAAGCATTTTATCATGTCTATATGGATCTCAAACGGTAACAGCCATTGAAGGAGTGATTACGCCACGAAACCAAAATCCAAACGCGCCCCAACTGCAATCGTAACCGCGCTCACCAGAAAAAGCTCACCAGATGTTAACTGAATATAAAGTGGGTAAGATGCCCAAGGCTCTATCTCATGGGATTTTACTCACTGCGATAGAACACTAGCACACAAAGTGTATTTATTAGTCTGCTTTTTCTGGGTTGACCACATACCCCTAGGGATATAAACTCTTATACTAGTATTTACAATATTATAAAAACAAATATTACTCGTATTTAAACAAGAACAATAGAGAAGGAAAATATATAGAAGAGTATTCAATAAATCTGTGACTACATGAAGTACTGGTTCATATTGAAATTAACCAAACGTAAAAAAGCCAAATGGTGAAAAGCCCACCCTCGGGCTTTTCACCATCAATTCAAGAAAGCAACGTAATGTGTCTTGTGCAGCCCACTACAATTGTAACCGTCCCACAACCACTTTAAGAACAGTTATTTTTTTAATTTTCGTGCAATTTACTGTTAAAAAATCGCATAATTTCAGAATTCGTGAGAATAAACCGTTGTCGTTTTGCTTTCAACAACCTGGTCCTTGTTCTTCCGGATTCGTCGCCATTTTAGGTTTATGTCCAACATTCCGGTCATCACTTCATCTATTACGAATCATTGGCGTCTAGACAAGTTTTCTATTTTAGAATAGGATATGTGTTTCTATTTACTGAATACCCAGCATTTATAAGTATTTAAGAAATTACCGTCTGTGTTTTTACCACCAATCTTCGAACGAAGTATTTCTTAGAGCACTGGGAAAATGCATCTTGTTTATTCTTATGACGAGGAAGTCGTAAACCTCCGAAAAATGCATCCAGTTTAGAGAAGGGAGACTTATGCTACATGCATAGAGAGGGATGTTTCGAAGTAAACAATTTATCATTTTGTGACAATGGTGACATGTGAAAAAAATGCACCAAAGCATATTTCTGTAGTTAAACAGTCTCACATAATAGCTGCAGTCATCCGTTGGGTGAAAAAATAATGCCACCAAGCATGATAGTTAACAAATGCGAGATTCTTGAAGTGCGCACAACCAAATTGTCACATCGGGACATTACGCAGCAAAACGCATTCGAGTAAAAGATAAATCCTGTTTACGAGAATGGAATGTTTCGAGAGCGAGATGGGGGTCATTCGAGGACCCGGAACATATGGGCGGATGCCCAGGGCAAAGAGAACTTCGGTGCCATATCGCCCAATTCACATCGCACCCATTAATCGTTAGACTGGCCTTGTGTGATTGCTTACTTTTGGGGGCAGCGCTATTCGCATTGGATTTATGCATCGCAGATACGAGGCGCCATCTAATAAAGAACGGGTAAATTTACCCGGAAAAACTCAAGTCACAACTGGGGGAAAAAGACGATGACGGCGTCCGAGTTGGCAAGACTCGGTAAGATACAACAAATTAAAAGAAACGAAGAATTTGCGAAACACGCGACAAAATGATCAAATGATGATGATGCCCTTTCTTTATTTTATACTATCCGACGAAATACGTGTATTTCTTTATAATTGGAATTCAACGAAACACAAAATATTTTAAGGTGATGCTTGTAATTTTTGTGGTAGGATTTTATCTATACCTCTTCATTTTGAAGCACCATCTTTTATTTTATAAGAGATGCAACTCAAAAATTTTCAGTCGCCCTTTCTACAAATTTACAAATCTCCCCATTACCCCCATTTTTTTGTTTATCATCACTACTTGGAGCAAAAAAGATGGATCTGCAAGTTTAGAAAACACGATATTAATCCAAACAGGTTTTTTCACATTTGACATATTTTCTTAATTAAAACTTTCTTTTACATTCGGAACAACGTTCACAAATTATTTGTCATCTTATGAACATTACAGAGTATCTCTACAGAGTATAGCGCAAGTGATCAAAACCCTTCACTGAATTAAGTGTGAAGAATCTGTAGTGGAGTTTAATGAGGATTGCTAGCCAACGAGTATCATAGCTATTTAGAAACCACGATACGTCGCACTAATAAACGATCGATATTCGGCCTTCACCAGACCGGCCAAGTCACGCCAATCAAATCGACACGCGAAGCCATCGCTGCGTCTGTTGCGTCCGGGATTTGTATGAAACGGCCAATTTCTGAACGCGTCTATCTTTGGTCGAATTTAAGGTTCTTCTGATAACCACTGAGCGATGAGGCTTTTCCGCCCAACATTGGTTAATGATACACATGTACTCCCAGATTAGTGTCAGCTGTCAAATGATGCAACGCTCGAGTGCCACTCGATACCGCATTAGTGCCTACGAATCCGGCCTCCATAGTGATCTGCATAATTTAAATTCTGAACGCGCTCGCGCTGTCCCTTCAAATTCGACAGCGGAATTTGGATTCACGCATGGTAGTCATTTCGATTTTCCTCTCGTTGATTTTCAAGCTCCTGTCGTGCACGCAATTCCTGTACACCAATGCCTATTTCCAATGGAGAATTGGAGGCTGTTCGAATTACGGCCTCGTTGTCAATTATAGATCTACCTTTCAGTTATTGCGAGTCATCTGGAAATAAACTTTGAATAGATGAACGCCCATCAGCAAGAAGAACTTGGATATGTTTAATGGAGACGAGGTGACTGAGACTGGAATTTTGCCCACCAATTTCAGCAGTGCGCTTGCGCAGTAATTGGCGTTAAATGCCCATTCGATAAATTAAGTCGCATGTTAAATACAAATTCAGTTACCTGTTCTAACTGGCCACCCGTTGAGACAAGTGAGCATTGTAGCGTATCTCTGTAAATTGGGGCACTTTTATAAATTAATATAAAAATAAACCTAGTAGACAATTTGTGTGACGCCACCAATTCGCAAACTGCATTTGCCGCAATAATTTAATATAACTAGTGGACTGGTTCAAAAGAATCCAGAAGTTGTTAACTCAGGAAATTCCATTTTCATTCATGTCTTATAATTCCATTTTACAAATAATCTTAAATAAATAATTGCGATAAAAGCAAAATAAATTTCCTAATAAAAATGTTATAATGTTACACAATTTACAAGTTTAGAACACAACTCACTAACCAAATTATCTTAAGGTTTTCCGATAAGTTATTCTTCAATAATTTTTTTTTACAAACGCTATGTTCTAAAGCGCATCAATACGACGACATTGGACCTTCAGTACAGTTTACGAACTGATGGCTAACGTTTTCAAAACCGCTGTACGTAGACACACTGCTTTTGTGCGACACACTGTAGAGTGGTTTTGTTTTATGTTTCGATTGCCTATTCAATCAATGACCTGCTTCTGCCCATAAAACAAACGTGTGCCATAGCTGCACGGAGATAGGATGCGTTTTATTAAAGAAATAATGCAGCTGTTTCCCCCCACCAACATTGAAAGAACCAGTTGTTGTCTTGTAATGTGTACGGTCATACAGGGCATCTTTTATTTAGGCATTTGCGTGTATCTGTATTCCAGTAAACATGTTGGTCACGTTATGTTATCCAAGTTATAGGGAAACACGCACAGTCGAAGTCTACATTCTAGCGCACACAAAAGTTCCACTCTGTGAGCTGCGTGCCACCAAGAATTGCAAAAAATATTCATAAATTAAATAAAATTATGAATGACAATACCTTATTACTCCATATATATTTTTGCGTAGAATAAATTATTTTTAATTTTTGAACTTTTAATTAGTTGGAAAGTTTGTCCACTTATCACTGTAATCTAATTCTGCGTTAGTAGCGTTAAGTAGAAATATAAAATTTTCAAAGTATAGCGTAAAAAAGAAAAAAAAACCTTAATTTTTAAATTATCTCCGCCCAGAATAAGTAAGTACAACTTGGAACTATCAAGTAACGTTTAACCAGGCTAACGCAGCCACGAAATCATAAGATCAACGAGGCAAAGATGAAAAGCCATAGCCGATGTGTGTGCCGTATCAGCGATCAATATCTATCCTATATTATAAAACAAAGAATTGGATTTTGGTGTTCGGAGCAAAATTTCAGAAAGGCTCAATGAAATCGCATAAAAATGAACATACCGTAAGTACACCATCATAACTCGCTAGC
>JAQGBY010007801.1:0-11364 GCA_034698785.1 Mycogona germanica
GTCTGAAGTCCTCACCACTCCGGCCAATATTAAGATATACAGTATCGTCAGCATATATCAGCAGGCGCCCTCTGATCCGTACAGAGAATATAGATTCAATATAGATAAGAAATAATATTGGTCCAAGAACTGACCCCTGTGGGACCCCTGATGTGAATTCGAACTGCTCATTTATAAATAAAGATCAGAGTAAGTGGAAGTTTCTGTCCCGCTTACATATATCAAGCTAGAGAAAATGACCACGCATTGTGGTGGAATCATATTTCAGCAGAATAGAGAAACACACTCTTAATGACACAGAGTAACATCCAGGCTCATACCTCAACCAGATACCAAATACCTCCTACATTCCATCGCAAAACAAGTTTTCATATCAATATGAACCTCTTATCCCCATGATTGACTGTTTTGTTGTGCCAAATAATTTGGTGTCATTTCCGACAATAAACTCCATTCATTTTAACACTTGTCGCCAGCTAATCGATTGTAGTTCAATAATCATCTTCTCACGTATAGACTAAACGACTTTCACCTACCACGATATAGCGCCCCCTGTTGTCGTCTTGGCGCACATCCAGGGCTGCACTGGCATAGGTTAATCGAGGGTGGGGTCCGTGCGACACCGACGGTGGAAGCGAATTGAACAGATTGTCGGATGACTGACGATCAATGAGTTGCGTACGTTCCAACTTCTGCTCTAACTCGGTCAACTGTTGGCGCATGAGCTCTACGTGATGGTGAACATAGAATTTAGCTGACAAGGCACTGCACCAGTAATGCGACTGCACGTGAAGAAGACCAGTGAAAAACGAGCATATCTCTCAATTTAAATAAGCCATTACAGATCTCTGAATTCGCCCTTGAAAGTGCCTCCATATTTTGAAACAATTTTTTCAAACGGCCAATCGGTGGCTATGTGATCAATGAAATAGTAGAAATTGATTACGAGCTTGGTCTGCCATTAATTTGCCAATGAAATTGGTATAAACTAGATCCAAGATTCAAAGCTCTGCACCATCAAACAGTCCGCTGTGAGTGAATATAAGTGAATGTACTATGCATACAAGACAAAAAAATGATTACCTTTCTCCTGGCCTTCCAAATCGGATCCATCAATACAAACACTTGATGCGTCATTCAAAACTATAAACAGACATTTATAACTTTCGATAAGCCTACTCAGTCGAATACTAAACGTTATAGGCCTTGTACACACAGTACAATTTCGTCAATGTTCACCTTGCTTTGCTACTGAATAATATTTCAGCTGACAAAGGCAGTCCATCTTCCGCAAGATCAGTTTCCACTTCAATTTGGAAGGCAACCTATTGGACAGGGCTCGGTCGATATCATCGGCGCATGCCTAAATCAAAATATTTTCAAGATCTTTAATTTTTAAAATAGTGGTAACAAATAAATTAGACCACATTGCTGAGTTGCAAAAAACGCTTTATACCAGAAAATTTTACTAATTCTAAAACAACCAAAACATTATGATAAAATAACATCAAAGTCCCAAGTATGCGAAAAAGAAAATATATATCGAGAAAAAGTTGTTGGCAATTAACTACTAAACCATTCCTGAATCTGCCAATGATATTTATTGCATCATATTCAATAATGAAATTTTAGAAAAAACACTAGTTGCTAAATTAATTGTTACAATCATGTGACATTACTTTATCAAGAGCTACTTGCACAATGATTTTTCTTGCTAAAAATGACGAGATTGGACCACAAAATAAAATTTTCAGAAATTATTTCACTCAAGAAACTTTACACGGGCAATCAATAAATTTGAAAAGCAGATTACCTGATACTGTTTGAGGTGATTCAATGCCGCTGAACGATTTGAATAGCCTAGCGCCAACAAATTTTCATTGTCCACATCATCTTGCGGAGCATGCAAGATACACTAGAAATAAACCGTTAAATTAGTTAAAAAAAGACTTTAGCAATCTGCATTACAGTCTTCTTCTGTTCATTGCCCGCTCCACATTTTTTTTTAATTCAGCCAGTTTTCTTTCCCTGAATATCCAGTTCGACGAATGTCCAGCTTTTGACGAAGGAAAAAGAAAACTGGTTGAATTTTAAAAATGTGGTCAGGGTTGACGATTTTTGGGTGCGGGGCAATGAACAGAAGACGGTACAGTCATTACGTCTCATGAACATTAATTCCATAGTGTCCAACAAATGCAGTATGACTTAGAATTACTTTAACTCCTATTTCCCTAGTGTGTAGACATTAGAATCCAGATCCTTTTAAAATAAATAAATTTCTGTCCCCAACTTGCCTTTTGACCCCAGGTCTCTTGGGGTCTGCTTGTGGGTAAAATTTGTAGTTGCAGTAACTAATGCCGAGGCGATTCTCAGTTTGACAGATAATCCACACACTTGTAACAGCCTGGTTTGGCTGTTTTCTGTGGTGGGCTGGTTTAATGACAAGCCACCACAGATGACAGGCCACCAGTGCCTGCAGTAGCCACCTAGTGGCCAGTTTTGGCAACTGTGTGGCTATTGAAGTCTGCTTCTGCTGGCTGCTCATGGGGTTGGCCCTCTAATGATGGTTTTGTGCAACTGGCTTCTAGCAGCAGGAAGTCAGTTTGCTCTTTCAATTTTGGACTTCCTGTGGTTGTGTTTCTGTGGTTGAAGAGGCTTGAGGTGTTATGTTGCTGCTGGTGGTTCCAGTTTCTGGACTAGTTTGGTTTGCTTGCTGTTTTGCCGATTCCTTTGCTGTTGGTCTGGATGGTTCCTGTGTTCAGTTCCCTCATCTCTTCAGAGCCATGGATTATGTGGGTTGAGGAGTGCAATTGAGTAAGTAATGATGTTTTTCTTTGTTTGATTGTTGTAGGTGGGGGTGTGGACACTGTTGTTGATTGTTCTAGGCTGTAGAGTTGGGGGCCTGGAAGATTTATGCAGTGGAGAGTTGTTGGGGTTAATTACAGTGAGCAGGGTTAAGCTGGATTTTCTTTCCTTTGTTGTGCCCATTTTTGCTAAGATCCAAGATGGCTGCCCAGTCTGTGTGACTGGGGACTGTGGAAGGGGGAGATTCAGCCTAGCTTGGTATGTTAGGCCTGCAACTCTGTACACTTTTTGCTACAGCAGTCTACTATCATTTAGGCATACCAATTTAGGAGTTGGTTAACAATGCCTAGATTGGTATTGGTGTTAGTGCTGTTCAGGGCTTGAGTTTATTGTGCTGTATTCTAGATAGTTTGTTGATTTGGATTCAATTAATTAATTGATAATTATTTAGTTTTAAATTATTTTATTTAATAATTTAATTTAATTATTTGATTTATTTATTTATTAATTATTTATTTGAATCCTTTAGTTTAATTAGTTGGTGTTTGATTAAATTTAAATTATTTATTTATTTTAGACCACTTAGATTCTGAATTTGTTTGATGGTTATTGAATTTCATTTGAGTTGTTTAAATTTAGTTTAAGTTTATTTATGTGGTTGGATCATTTAAATTAAAGTTAGTTTATTTAAATTGATTGTTTGGATTTATTTGGGTTTAATTTTATTTAAATTATTTAATTTGATTTATTTGAATTATTTAATTGGTATATAATTTGATTTGATTATTTGGTTTAATTATTTAAGCTGGGTTGAATTTGTTTGATTTATTTGGTTGTTTATCCAGTTAAATTAATTTGTCTTCAGTTGATTTAGTTGTCTTTGTTTAGTAATTGGATTGTTTTGACTTCTGTTTGGGTTTAATTTAATTTAAATTATTTAATTTGATTTAGTTAGTTAATTATTTTAATTTTTTTTTTCAAGTTGTTTAAATCTAATTATTTGATTTATTTGAATTATTTAATTGGTTTACAATTTGATTTGATTATTTCTGGTTTTTGGATTAGATATTTCTGGATTTAATTATAAATTTGGCTAACTGCGTCGTCGTCAGGTGCCATGGCCAAGGAACCCACTTCTTGAAGGGAGGTGGTCACCCTGCCGGAAGCTGAGCACCGTCATTGGATCACCGCCGTGGAGGAGATGCACTCCCTCACCCACCACCATGTCTGGGACCTGGTCCAGCTCCCACCTGGCCACCGTACCATCTCGGCCAAGTGGGTGTTCAAGAGGAAGCTGGATGGTGCTGGGCAAGTGTACAAGTAAAAGGCTCATCTGGTAGCACGAGGCTTCTCTCAGAGGAACGGTTGAGACTACGAAGAGACTTATGCACTTGTGGTGCGCTACAAGATGGTGTGCATGCTCTTCACCATGGCGGCTCAGCAGATGCTCCACATCTGCCACCTCAATGTCCAGACTGCCTACCTCAACAGTGTGCTCCAGGAGGAGCTGTACATGGACCAGCCTGAGGGGTTTGTGGTCCGTGGGCAGAAGGGGAAGGTTTGCCATGCGCTCAATGGCTTCAAGCAGTCTGCTAGGACCTGGAATGAGCTGGCTAACACTGCCCTCTCTAGCCTGCACTTCACCAGGAGCTCTGCTGACCAGTGCCTCTACATTCGGCAGGATCATCAAGGCAGCAGATGTATGTGCTGCTTTATGTTGATGACCTGCTCATGGCTGTGGCCATCTAGGAGGTGACCTGTAGTGTTGGGTGGGAGATCTATTGACACTTTGCTGTGTGTGACCTGGGGGAGGTGCACCACTACCTCGGCATTCAGGTGGACTGTGCCCAGGATGGTGGTCGTCTGCTCCACCAAGCCACCAAGGTGTTCCAGCTGCTCACCGGGCACGGGATGGTGGACTGTCAGGCTGTTGCCACGCCAATGGAGACTGGGTTCCTGGCTGTCATTGGAGGCCAGTCCCTTGCTTCAGGACAACCAGCACTACCATCAGGCAATCTGAAGCCTGCTCTACCTTGCCACCATGTCTAATGTAATCTCAGTGTCTAAGTATTTGGATTGTTTTAACTTCTGTTTGGGTTTAGTTTACAGTTTACGGGTGGGCCCTTACATAGCGTCTAAATCGTCAAAAGGGCCTACAAAAAATGTGCAAGGTTTTGTTGTTTAAAATTGTTTAAACCTAACTCATTATATTGACATGCTATACAATTCCTTGTTTGATGTAAATAAATAAAAAAAATTAGTTATTTGTTTATTTATTTTTGGTAATGCTTGAGTTTCTGTTTACTATTTTTTGGTTTGTAGTTTGCTCAACTCCCCTGGATTAGGAGTGTGTTTTCCCCGACATCCCCTGCTGTATCCCCTCAGGATTGTTATCCCTTTTCTTCGGTGACATCCCCAGATCCTCTCTGGGATTTGTCCCCTGTTCCTGTGGGGATCTTGGATTCTCTGTTTTCGTGGATTCCTGGATCCCCTTCAGTCTTCCCTTCTCTGGTGGCTGCTGTTTGGATCCAGCCTGAGCCAGAGGGGGACCAGCCTTGTTTGGAGTTGCTGCTGGAGTTCTTCAGAGTACAGTACTCTTGCAGTGGGGTGCTGTATCAGCTTTTTGGTTTTGACTGCCTTTTTGTTTTGCTACAGATTTTGCAGCGCTTTTGTTCTACGTGGTCACTAGTGGTGCACTTCTACTGAACATTTAAGAAAACTATATGTTGCACATGTGCGAGCACAGTTCTATGTCATCTGCAGCAGTGTGCCTACTGTTATAGTGTATTGCCATGTGTTATTTTAATTCAGTCTAGTTGTGCCTATGTTGCTTTGTTTTGGGTGTGTGTTTGTTGTTTTAATTTTGTTTTGGGCTTTGCCATAGGCTAATAAAGCTTATGTTGTACAGTGTCTTCGCCTCTGGTGTTTTCTTCAGAGGCTCTCCCTAGTTTCAAGTGAGTGCCCTTTTCTGGGTGCAAGTGGCATTCCTGGAAGGAGCTATTTCGACTAGCTTCCAGACCGTTACACACTGTACCACCCGCAAAGGGTAACAAGACTCGCTTCTTTAAAAAAAATGTTTGTTAAGTGGGTTCACCCTTGATTTAACATCTTAGAACCCCCAGAGGGTGATCTGGAAATTTTGCCTAACCTAGGCTGCCTAGGAAATGGATCTTTAACATCCCAATATCGTACAGGTATGGATCATGATTTTACTTATATTCCGAAAGGCGTGTGAACAAATTTCTAAGACTCGCTTCTACCCTCTTAAGACTTCAGCCACATTCTCATGGGCAATTTATTGCAAGGCAATGCACTCTATAGCAGACGAAATTGCTACTCTACAAGCAGGTTGCACACAAGAACAGCATCTGAGATTGATTGCAAGCAATATTGCATGCTGTTGGGCAACTGCAGTTGCTCCACTTTTCTTGCACCATGTTAACGCACTTAGTTGCACTCTAGCTCCCTCTCGACACTTTTCTAGCAACTTAGCTAGTGCTATGGCCGCTACCGGCGCAGGCTGAGCTATTGAGATTTGCTTGCTTTTTACAAGACGTTCGGTGTTTGTGTGCTTTGCTACAATGACAAATGCAGCTGGTTATAATGATAACTGTCATTAAAGTGAATATTTTATATGTATATTTGCGAGGCTTGTGATGGATTTGGGTAATCAAAACTGATAGTCTGAATTAATAAAGGATCAGAACAAAAATATGATTGTTTTTGGTCACTGAGAACCAGTTTCGACGTTACAATTATTGTAGGCCTCGAAAAAGTGTTGCTAAAGAGGTGTCGCATGGTTAACATGATTTCGATTCAGAGTTCCGACAGACACCTTCGGAATTTTTAGAACGCTAGAAATTTCATCGCATTTCAATTGTGACAGTGCCTGGGTGTAGGATCAGAATGACAGTTTCGGTGATGAAGGAACTCAGCATAGGAGTGGATATCCTCATAGGCATGGACTTTCTGTCAACCTGTGTGAAAGCAGTGGTCTTGGAGGGAGAGGGCAAGATTATTCTCAAAGAGGCCATTAAGCTTAAGCACAGGATCCGGCTGACAACCCAGTGGGGCAGGAAGATCCAGCAGCCAAAGATCCACTTCTGCTGCAATTCTGCATGGAAGGGTGAGGCCTCCGCTTGCAACGTACATAAATGTACGCGATCAGGGCAAACCCTCTGTCATCGTTCCAGAAGTTCAGTTACAACTTTGACAGTTTTCTGTTCCAAGATGCAGGCATCCTTATCCCTCAGGTTTCAAAAAGCAAGCTTTGATGAATGAGCAAGTGGATAAGTGGCTGGCTCAAGGCATAGTCAGAAGGTCATTCTCTGAATGGGCCAGTCCACCACTGCTGGTTGGAAAGAAAGATACACCAGAGGCGAGGATGTGCATAGACTTTCGCTATCTGAATACACAATTAATACCAGTGTCATATCGATATTATTCCAATCATAGATCAGCTTATTCACAAACTGCAATAGTCTCATTACTTTACAAAGATCGATCTCAGGACTAGTTTTCTGCAACTTGTACATGAGGAGTCGAGTTGCAGATACACTGCCTTCAGCATGGAGAAGGGAAACTTTGAGTTTAACTTCATGCTGTTCGGGTTGAATTGTGCAACAGCACATTTCCAGAGCACTCTGCAGCAAGTCCTGTGCAATCTGGAATTTGCAGAAGTCTTTGTAGATGATGTCTGCATACACTCTCGAACCCAGGCTCAGCATCTTGAGCACATCTCCAGGGTGATGGAGCACCTGGCTGCTGCAGGTTCTCAAATCAACCTTAAGAAGTGCAGTTTCAACCAAGATTCCTGCAAGTACCTTGGCTTTATCAGAGCAGGTACTTATGCTCCGGATCCCAACAATATAGAGGCATTACTTCGAATTCCTACACCAACAACAGGAAAAGCAGTTATTTTCTTCCTGGCTACGTGTAATTTCTACAGCCAATTCATCGAGAATTTATCAGGAAGGTGTCTGGAACTCAGAAAGCTCACCAAAGCTGGTGAGAAGTTTATCTGGGTGCCAAAACACCAGAAAGAATTTTGTGATTTGAAGGCTTGTATGATGGCACAGCCAGTCATGGCTTTGTTCAATCCTGCCCTGGTCATTATATTAAAAACCGATGCATCAGATAATGCGGTTGATGCTATCCTCACCCAGGTACACGGTGGGAAAGAGTGAGTGGTCGTGTATGCAAGCAAAACACTGTCAAAGCCACAGAGGAATTGGTGTATGACCAAGAAGGAGTGCTATGCTATATTTTATGCCATCAAGCACTACCGACAGTACCTAGAATCTGCATTCATGGTGGTGACTGATCACCAATCTTTGTGTTACCTATTCGGAGAAAAGGAGCCGCTCCTATCATGGAGCGGTGGATCATTATCTCCAGCAATTCCGATTTAAGATAGCATACAGAAAAGGACTGTGTAATGCAGATGTGGACTGTCTCAGTGAGTATGGTCATGTTGGACAACCTGAGGATGCAGCTATGAGGGAGATCTGCTCCTTCATCTCGGTTGATTGCCTTGTGTCGGTGGATCATCTATCTCCAGCTATTCCGATTTAAGATAGCATACAGGAAAGGACTGTGTAATGCAGATGTGGACTGTCTCAGTGGGTATGGTCATGTTGGACAACCTGAGGATGCAGCTATGAGGGAGATCTGCTCCTTCATCTTGGTTGATTGCCTTGTTACTCAGCAAAGACTAGACAAGGAAATCTTAAAAGGTCTGATAATGAGTGATAAGGTGACTGAGGATCCGACTAGTAAAGTAATTACAGTGAATAGATATCACAAGGGAGGCTCCAGACAGCTAATGTGGGTTCCACACTCTGAAACTTCTGAAAGTTTCAGAGTTGCTGGCATCTGCCCATGGATGTGCCTTAACAGGACACATGGGAATCGAGCAGACTTGGAGAAGGATCTGCGAAACCTACTACTGGTGCAACCAGAGAAGAGGCATAGAGGCCTTTGTCCAATCCTGCCAGAAGTGCCAGCACCAGAACAAGCCTATGTGATCCCAGAAAGGACTGCTCATGCCCATCCAGACACCGGGACCGATGCACACCATCGCGCTGGACTTTCTTCAGATCAGTCCATCATTCCATGGCAGATGGACTCCTACTGGGCCAGGCCAAGTATGGGTTTGGCGAACTTCATGAGAACATCAAGGAGAAACTGAGTTTCACTCAACAAGCCCAGATTGGAACCAGCAATTTGGAGATTTTAAATTAGGAGACATGGTTCTTATATGTGTAATGACAATCCCTGGGAAGAGTGATAAGCTACAGGATAATTACCATGGTCCCTATAAAGTAGTTGCCAAGCACAGTGACAACTGCTATCAAATAGACACTGGATGTGTGCTGCCAGTGCCTGTACACATTAGCAAGTTAGAAGCCTAAATAGACAGGCCAGAACACTTGCTGCCAGGTTCTTTGCAAAAAGAATTCCGGATTGCTGAGGAAGTACCTCTGCCGGAGGATCCAGCAAAGACTTTTAAAGCCTGGAGTACTGATGATTGGTAGAGGGACCATCATCATACACAGTTGCTCTGGACACCTGCTAAGCCAGCAATAGACCTTCACCAAGTGTTTAACAGGGTGGATCCCGGAAGGGTTGCCTCAAGACACCAAGAACCAGATAACAGAGTTTGGGTGACTTTTGAGGAACCATGGACACGAGCAGGCCCGAACTGCTACCGTGATGGTTGGCGTTACAACCAGTCAGCACTTGCAGGAATCCCAAATCTGATTGATTTGGAATCAAGGCAGATTTTGGGTAGTCCGGTGCACCAGCTGCCACAGGACGGGGGACAGTCATCTTCATCCTGTCAGGTGACACGGAGAAGCCCAGACAAGCATTGAGGATGCAAGATGTCAGGATCTTCGATACCGTAAGGTCACCCAGGCAGGGGAGAGGTGGAGGAATCCCAACTGCAGGACTCTGAGTGCTCACCAGAGAACACTGAACGTCTTGAGATGATGGTTCAGTGGCCTCTGCCAAGAAGACACCCGAGTGTGCAGGGGACTGCTAGGGAGCAAGAAGCATGTGCAGCACCATCTCCCAAACAGCAGTTACCAGCCACCCAGATGCATCGGTCATCTGGAAATGTGGGAGGTTACCCGAAGGAAGACAGCAAAGCCAGGACAAGAGGAGTCCGGATGCATCTCTGGGAAGCCAGACTCCTGGCATAGCCAGTAAGTCGGATCTCCTATCTCTGGAATCAGAGGAGGAAAAGAGACAACCCAGGCTCTATGACCAGGAGTTGGAGAGGAAGTATCTACTCCTCGATGTCGGCTGAGTTTGTGACTTGAAGAAGCGCCATATAGTGGACACCTTAAGTGAGGAAGAAGCCAGCTTATTATGTGGACTCATGGAGGAATTCATCATACGGCCAAGCTTTACAGCAAATGGTCGAAACTCCAGTGGACTTTGAGCACCATGGGAGTGCTGGCCAATCAACAGCAGACACCGATGGGATGAAACTTGGGTCATCTAAAGAAACAGGAGCCACACTGAAGAGGAAATGAAGAAGACAGTCCACTGGAAAGCACATGTCGGTGTCTGAAGACAATCCTCTGGAAAGCACATGTCGGTGTCTGAAGCACCTACGGAGAAAGTCAAGGAACCTCAACTTGACAACTGTGGGAAGCCAAAGGGGGGGGGGGCTGAGCCAAGGCAAGCTTTGACCACCTCCAGCAGCAGGAGCGGCCCAACCAACACCTGTAAAGGTGGCAATAAAGAGCAAGGTTGGCTGTCCTCGTTGAAGCCAAACCTTCAAGAACACCCAGGCTGAATGAGATTCTTTGGTCCTGGGCAAACAGTGGACCAGAAGCGGGTTGCAAAGACGAGAGAACCTGCAGCACAAAGCCATCAAACGCCTTGCTGGAGCACCAGTCAGCATCTGGAACCAAAAGTGGAGCTCTGGATTCTGATAAGGATGCTAGTGTTGCATGTGACACCAGTCCAGCAAGGGCTAGCTGTTCTAACCAGCCAGGGTCTGGGTCAAAAGTAAGAACAAAATTGACTTCGAACAAAGATCATGGTCATGTTGTGTCTCATTTTCAGGAGCCTGGTGGTGGAGACTGAGTTTGATGCCAATGTCAAGCCACTGACAGATTGAGGGAGCATGTAGGTTACGCGACCTAGCTCACATGTCTGGTGACAGATCAAAGGCGCGCTACATCTTCCGCGACCAAGCTCACATGTTTATTAACAGATCGAGGGCTTGCTTCATCTGGAGGCCCCGCGCTCACATGTAGATGGGCGGTGACTTTGGCGGACCTGTTTGCATTGGAATGCATGAACATCTATAATCTGCTTTTAGGCGTAACAGCTGTTGGAAGCTGAAATTTTGACATTGTTTTTAACTATAATTATCGATAGAGCTTAGGTGTAAATTTTTCTATACATGTAGTTTTTTACACGCTTAAGGCTCGCTTAATTTATTTAATATCCAATGTTTGTCATAATCTATATATATGTAAGCCATAGATTGTCAATGCGATTGGAATCTATTCTTCCTTCTCCTTCCCCCTCCCGGACCAA
>JAQGBY010007802.1:0-11363 GCA_034698785.1 Mycogona germanica
GAAGCAGAAGCAGGGTCCAACATAGAAACCATGAAGTAAATGGTGCCAGCCAGACCTTCAAATAGATAATCATATATATATTACCGTTCACATCTTCGTGCCAAAAAATACTTTTTAAAACTTATTTTTTTAAAACCAAAACATACCTTCGAAAAGAGATAATGGTCGATCTGGGGTTCTGCATTTCCTCCTTTCCATGTCGTAGCACCATTCGGTGAACTGGAAATTTGTAATATTTACGAACGAAAATTCAAACATTTGATGGACAGACTAAATGTCAATAAAAAACGTATAGCTGTTCCATAAAATTGACCTTGGTTGCCCGGTAGAGGTGCCTTAGATCACCGGTCAATTGAAAGAGAGTGAGAAAGGCGTAAGCATTCCCTGACGATCCGTGGCAAATTCCGTAACCCTTCTTCAACAGTCCTCGCTGCCAAATGACATCGCCGCAGGCCAGAGCCTCGGCAAGATATTGTTCGTCTTTGAAAACCTTGTGAACGGCAAATAGAAAAAAAATTATATACATGAACTTAAAGCGAAAGTAGCGAAGCCGTTAGCAGGATCACTGCTGAAAAACATTTTAAAATGTGCTTGTCTACCTTAAACGCCCAAACGAACATGTGCACGAAGCCAGGTGCCCCGTGACACCAGTGGATCAATCGGTCGCTTTTGCTGCCGATGGAGGACGGGTAATTCCCCGACGGATAGCGCAGACTCTGTAGAAAAGTGATGGTGCCCCTGACGTATTCATTCAGCTCCTGGCTGGATAGCAGATCAGATACCTGGGAATAAATATGAACAAATGGCAAATTTCTGCTGGTGCAATCAAGATAAGACAGTCAGTTGTTACTACAAAAGTATTTTAAAATACCCAAGCATAAGTTAGTTCCTACCCTCAATAACAAATAGAGAATTCCGGAGACTCCGTGCGCTGCTCCCAAATAGTATGAATCATGCCACTTGTACATGAGTGGACACTTCCACTTTTCCTGTTTGCTTAATCGCAGCCCGCTCTGTATGATAGCGTCCACCACCTAACAGAAACAAACAGCAGGACACAGAAAGAGACTAATACTTTTAGACACAATTTATTGATAGTTCACATATCTAGAAATTTGATGGCAGGCATCTTATAGGATTTTTTTAAATTCTCATAAAGAAATCTTATTAAAAATATATTAAAAAGTAACACAAACCTATGGCATCTACAATGATCATCACCAAAAATGTCAAACTAACTTACCGACTTGACGATCGACGGAGCGATACAGTCACTGCCAATGTGCTCTTTGACGAACGTCAGGGCGTACAAGTAGCCTGCCCGTCCGTACAGGAACTCGTCCGGTAAATCAGACTGCAGGTCGACGACACTTTTGTGCAGCGATGTTAATCTGGAGACAAAATGTAAATAATATAAATGAGTGCAACGAAGATAATGTTACTTTATTTGACCTCATTTATTATTTCATTTACTTATTGTTTATTCTTCAATTTGTTTTTGTTCTAAGTAGATTTTATTTATTATTCCTACAGTATACAGTCCAGCACATTTGTGTAATTGAACACGCAAGAATCAATGCTAAAGAACACAATTCGCCTTTGACCACTGTGGATTATGTTTCATGCCAAGTTTGAGTCTTCCTTATTTATTTAAACATTTTTTTAAGCGTCGATATTACTACAAAATGGAAAAGAAGAAATCGTTAGAAAACAAGTAAAAATACAGTTTCAACAATCAGAAAATATCGCAACCTGTCCAACAAATCTTGACACTGTTGCTGCTTCCCCAATCGGTGGTAGAGAACGGCGCCAATCGCCAAGGGCCCGGCATCGCCGCACAGGAAGGTGAAATGTCGTCCCCGCAGCAGACCGAGGAAAGGCTCCACATACGTCAGAGCTTTTCCCAAGTGATCCGCTTCTTTACCCTTGTCGGCGTTGGCCAGGTGTAGATACAGCAACGCAATTCCTGAACGAGAGTAGAGAATAAAAATAAAGTATTACAGGAAAATAAATCGAAAATCTGATACATACATCTGAACATAGTTCTGAAGTTTCACTACGAGCATGCTAATTTTAACTTCCAGGCGCCAACGAAGCCTACGATCTTAATTTTTATGCTCTTCTTTTGGTGCAGTTAGAATCCCTCTCATCTTGACATATGGAGAGCAGCTTTCACGAAATAATTAAAATTCATGTTTGATAACTTTGGCAATTGCATTTTCCAGACGAAATGTCAAAAAAAGCAAACCTGGTGTTCCTGTATAGACAGAGGTGTCCCGCCAGTCTGCCTGGCTTGACATTCCGCTTTCCAGACGTCTTAAGTGATGGCTGGTGTTCTCCCATAATTTCGTTTTCCAATCTGCTGTCAACTATAATAACAAATTTATGTTTTGTAACAAAAAAGTATAGATCTTTTTAGCATACATGTGAATAGTGTCACGAACGATATTTACCTGATTGTTGTCACCACGATCAAAAGCGATTGGGGATATATCGGTTTTGTAATCTGGAAAGGGATTGTCAAATTCACGATTCTCGTCGCTCATGACGTTGCCCGTTGTTCAAATAATAATTAAAATTCAATAACCTTGTGGGCTCCCAAAAAGGTTACTCAAACACAAAATTGTTCATTAAAGTCCACGCCGTGAAATATATTTGCTGTCACTATAAAACGCGTATCATAGGGAAACAAATTTGTTGATTATGAGTGAACTAGTGGTCCATTTAGTTCTCCAAAACTACAATAGGTGGCAGCACCAACTAGACAGATGGTTCAGAATTTAAAGGAGTTTGGAAAATCATCGAAATATGGAGCGTCTTTCATGCGAAATCTTATGGCGAAGTTGACGCAGAGATGAACACGAATTCGCATCAATCCCATTCAACGCCCCCATTCTCGAAGAGCCTTTAAAATAGGCTTCGAAATGAGGGGATACGTGTACTTCCGGCGCTGTGGGTTTGAATTTCCGGTTATTTTCGGTCCTAGGATTTTAGTTGTTCTTTGAAATTCTGTTCTTTTTGTATTGCGAATTTATATTACAAATATATAAAATGGCACTTGCAAATCGCAGCAAGCGTCAGAAATGGTCGCTAGACTTCACCCAGAAGTAAGTAACTGAGAACACTTTTTTGCCTTATTAAAATATCTGGGGAAACGAGAAATAAAAATGGTTTCGGGTCTACAATAGGCCTAGTCCTAGGGCCTTGGCCTTCTCGGTCGATTGAACCCACATTGTACATTTTAAAATTGCATGGGACCTGTGGTTGTTAAAAGAAATCGAGCATGAGTTGCATTTTTTTAAATTTTGTGTGCAGCAATGGTTTTGAAGCCAACTTCATAAACCATATATTTTGTTGTATTCATCACTTCAGCAAATATATAGGATGCACTTATTCCCAGAAGCTCCGCATGTAACTATGATTCCGGCAGGTCAACTTGTTTGGTTGAATGAACTGTGTCGAAATTAAAATTTCCTCTTGTGACGCCCCTGAACACGTGAAAATGGAAATACATGATTATGTACAACATAGGCCTATTTCAAGAATCAAGAACATTACCATAAAACATTAACAACTGTCTTTTTTTCTAATCAGACGAACAGTGGAACGAATCAACGATTTGGCGCTGCCGCCTGGTTATTTCAATTCGCTGGGGCAGGGTCACGGGGAAAATTCCAAATCAAAGGATGACACAGTCAGTCTCATAGTGAAGGTTAGTCCATGGAAATCTAATTCTGAAACGAAGTGGTCGAACATTTTTGATTCATTTCTAATTCGATATTGTCTTGCCGACAGAAATCGTGGGATATCGCTTTGGGTCCGATGAAGCAAGTACCCATGAACCTGTTCATCATGTACATGGCTGGAAATTCGATTTCAATATTCCCCATCATGATGGTAGGAATGCTGTTTCTGCGGCCAGTCAAAGCCTTACTTGCAATTCAAAGCAGTTGAGTATTTTTTATGTTGCTTATTATTGGTTATTCTTAATTTATATTTTTTGATCGAAGGTTTCACAGTATTTAATGTTATGCTCCCTTCGTTGAAATCTAATATTTTTCTTGTTTTTCCAGCATTTCGTATGATCGAAGGTGGACACGCGAATGGCCAGAAGTTCGTGTATTTTCTCGGCAATATAGCGTGTTTAGCGCTAGCTTTGTACAAATGTCAGTCAATGGGATTACTACCGACGCACGCTTCGGATTGGTTGGAGTTTGTAGAACCTCAGCAGGTACTAGCATTGGCCATAATTATATCTAATCCATGGTTTTATGATAACTGTAATATAACTTAATAGAAACTATTATGAAACTGATTATAAACGTAATGAAAGTAATTTGAGATTGACAAATTTAATACGATCGCAAAGCGCCAATTTAGCTATACAAAAAATTTAATTACGAAAATACAATATTCTGTTACAGCTTATTTTATTGTATTGGATATTCATAATACTGTATCTTTTTCTTTTCTTTCAGAGAATAGAATTTTCAGGTGGTGGATTTCTTCTGTGAATTGTTTAATTGAAACTATAATATATGTATAAAATGAGGACATCCTATTTATATTGATCAAATATCATTTCCTACGTTTGTTGACTATTTAAAACCGACAGGTGATATCCAAGTTAACTTATGTTTATGTCTCCCGTGTTTAGTCAATGACCTGCTGCATTTCAAGTTAGGTTCATAATTTCTAAAAAAAAATCAGCAAATCCCATTTTTGGAAAGTAAAGTAAGGTTTCCATAGATATAATAAAAAACGCAAATATGTATCGAAGGAACACTTTAATGGGGTAAAATTGCTGACCAATTTTGTAAGACACTACTCAGTAAGAAATGTATGGATTTCTGCAAAGTTAGTGAATTCGTGTTAGGATTGGAGGGATTCAATAATTTAATAACTATTCTAGCACTTTAGTTTGATGTTTATGTGAAAATCTTAATTTTTGGAATGACTCGTGAGGTTTTTCGCCATCTGTTTTTATATTGTAATGAACCATTTTCAATTAATAAAAATTGAGTTAATACTATGAAAAATCGAAGGTATATAATCGCCTTTTGAGCAGTAAGCGCAAACTAACTACAGCTTACCACCCACAGGCTCAGTAGAAACTTTTCACAGACTACAACGGTTTATCATAGCCCACGCCAGGGAATGTGAAATTTAACAAACTCAACATTAAAACGTTAAGGTAAAGACCTCGTCGATTGTATATACACTTTGTATATGCAACACAAAGTTTGAGTGACTAAAAAGAGAAGGGTTACAAATATGCAGCAGAAAAAGTATACGGTTTCATCATGAGTGATTAACACAATTGAGAAATTCGTTGGCTCTACACAGAAGACAAACTGAGAACATCACATGGGAATAAGTAGAAACGTGTTAAAATACATTAATTGTGATCTGTCAAAGTTGGCACTATTCAAAACACTCGGAACTCTCCAGCCCCTCCTATGTATCAGCCAAATACTGCCCATTCTCGTCTACCAAATCTCAAAATGACAAGGAGACAAGTCAGCTGCATCGTATTTCCACTTGTCCAGGGGTGTCGTGCGCTACTAACAATTATAATTAAGGTGGTAGAATACAAGTGGGAAGATTAGAGATCGCTCGTGGAGGTAGGACGCGAATACTGGTCAAGCCTGGTCACATGACAGGTGCGACACAGGAGTGTGTTATCTAATGGATAACAGCGCTTGTCTGGTTCATCAGTCAACTGCATTCCGCAATCCTACAAAAAGAAAAAATGAGCATTATATATATAATTTTATTTAAAAAATGAGTTCGCCACTCGGTTCATCTTGAATTCGGCGCTGTCCCAAATTCATCGTGTCGAAAGTGATTTGACATGATGCTGGCGAATGATGAAAAATTCACATATAATCAAATTCTACGAACCTCACACACATAGCAATCGATGTGAAAGTCCTTGTCCATGGATACAACACGTACGGTCTCTTCTGTGCCCTGAAAGTGAAACGGTTAGCAAACGAATACTATTTAACCGATGCAATATAAATCAATATTTTAATTCTACTAGCATGTGTATTTTGAAACAATTTATTGAACGAATTTTTCGTCCGGCTGTCCCGGGCACAACCTCCATTTTTATTGTATAATAATAGTTTGAAGATTTAAGATAACTTGTGTTAGAAGACACAATCAATTTTTCCCTGATTTTAAAATTTCTCCTGAGGTATACATATCACTACTATCATTATATAATAAATTTATTAGAACAAATTAAAAAATGTTAACATTCTTGGCCGCGACTAGCAACATATGAAAAAAAGTGCAGGAGATCAGATGCAGTAGACAATCCATTTTCAATCATATTACCTCTACCGGAGTAATTGCTTTGCCACATGCCGCACATTTTGGAGCAAACATCCTGAAATGAGATGAGAAAAGCACACGTGTCATACTTAACAAGCAGTTTAGATCATTTATCTTCAAGCATTTTCTAACGAATCGGAACTCGCCTAGGCTCCCCCAAGAGGAAGACAGTTGTGATGGTTGGGAGAGATGGAGTTTGTTTTAATCACATGCAATTGCAATGGTTCAACGAAGAGCTGCGAGATTTGTTAGCCGTAGATTTGGAAGAACTGACAGCGTCACAGACATGCTGTCAAAACTGGTTTGGGAGACACTGGAAGATCGTAGGAGGGAGATCAGTTTAAGGTTGCTGGTCAGAATTCTGAAGGGGGATTGTAATGTTGATATCGGGGAAATTATGTGCTCAGCTCCTAATAGAAGTAGAAGGGGCTACACTAGAATGGTGAACGAGCTTCAATGACATCACATTTTAACTCCTATTTCCCTAGAGTGTGTAGACAGTGGAATGACCTGACAGAGCCTCAAATCCAGAGCATTTTAAAATAAATCCATTTCTGTCCCCAAATGGTCTTTCGACCCCCGCCATAGGCCTCTCTCTCTTGGGGGCTGCTTGCGGGTAAAATTTGTAATTTTAATAGTAGCAGAATCACAAATTTAGAAATTACCTGTGATAGTCATTGATGCAATATATCTTGTTGTCCACATCAATGGTGAAGGGCACGCCATCGAGACACTCATTGCAGATACAACATCGAAAGCAGCCCGGGTGATATGACTTGCCCATTGCCTGCATAATCTATGTTCCATCGAGACATAAATTTTGTATTAGGGATTCATTGAACGTGGTAAGATCGACGCAACTTAAGCCTAAGAAGTTTGGAGAATCTTCGAAATTTACAAGATGCTGATTTCTCTTGAAAAAATTAAACAGCTATAACCATTTGAATTATATTTACCATTTCCATTATGAGATGGCCGCAAATGGCACATTTCTCAGCCGTCTGTTGAAAGCCGGAATACTGGTGGAGGAAAATACAACTGTTGAAACTTTTGTTGAACTTTTATTAACATAGATGTTCACAAAAATTTCAATTCAAACAATCAAATTCCAATCATTTGAATGCATAACGTAACATTCCAAGATATATATCTAACGAAAATTGCACATCCCTCCGAAATCATGTTTGGCTAAAAGTTGAAACTACCACCATTGTGCGGTGCAATAAATAAATGCAAAACCTGTGCTGAATCTGGTTCAAACCCAGCCATTATGACTGCTAAATGACCGCGGGGCTGTGCAATTGTAGCTAACCATACTTTACTTTACCAAATTTTTAAATTCGATTGCAAATCCTCTTATCAGTACAGCTACTGTATTGATAATATATCAGCTATGACCAAACTGTTTTAACAACAACCATATATTTATTTGTATTGATAACAATCTAGGGTCGTTCGAACGATCCCATGTCATTTAATTTAAATCTGCGCCACACCGTCCGCAATCACCAAAATTAAAGAGGAAAATACCGTGTCTGTTTCGCTTGCATAGCCCTGCTGGTTATGGTCTACTCCTAGATTTTGTGTGGCCTGCAATCACATATAATTGGTTATGACTTGGGATAAACGAAAGCGGAGAATCGCCAGGAGGGATTCTGAGACCGATACGGAAGCACTTACCAGGTAATCTTCTTCACAGTACACCTTGCCATGGACATTGTAGAAGGCCTTGCCACGAAGTGCCCGCCCTGCAAATAATTTCAGAATGAGTTCAGTAAGCCAATTATTATGCCAAACTATTTTTCATATAAACCTTGATCACCTTCAAGCATTCAAAGCAAATAATGGTCAATAATGTAAGTTCGGCAATGAATAAAATTCGCGCTATGGAACTGAAGAACACAATTTCAAAAAGCAGCATAAATTCTTACCACAGGAGCAACAGATGAAACACTTGGTATGATACAAGTTGCCCATCGCCTGACACGCCTGTCCGGCACCGGTGACCTTTTCTTCACATATGTGGCACACACCTGAAAAAATTCAAATAAAAAATTAGTTCCTGTGTGGTTCACCAATTTACATATTCATCAACACCAGCTACGATTAAAAATCGCAAAGCAGCCTGTGATTTACACCAAATTTGATCATGTTCTTATTTGACCTTTTATCCCAACATTTAACATCCCTATGCTTCTACTCAGACTGCAACTGTTGTCTGAGTTTTGGTTGGGGTTTTCTCAAATGCAGTTTTCCACCACTGAGCAATTTTGCCCACCACGCATGGTGACAAAATTTAAACCTGAATACGAACCTATTCAGAATCTAGCAGAAGCTAGAATATAATTCAATGAAAAATATGTCCAACAAACTAGGTGAGGAACAAACTAGAACAGGAATTTGAATAAAAAAAAATTGTGTGTATTAATAATTTACATCACAAAAAATATGGCAAATAATATTTGGAAGCCTCTGTACATTGAAGGCATTCTACACTGAAATACCAATTTCTAATACTCAAACGAATAGTTCATTTCCAACTTACATGTCAGTGAAAGTCTGGCTTGTATAGACCGCATCTGCACTACCACATCTTTCCCATGCCATATTGTTAGTGGGTGAATTGCTTTGAATACTCTGCCCTACAAAAAGGCATGCCTCATGCAACAGGTGCTTTTCACATCCGATGATATTTTTATAATACAAAATTATATTTTCGAAAAAATGAATCAGAAAAAATGTTAGCCATTGCAACAAAATGATAATCCCTTCTACGCCAATGCATAACAAAGAAGTCACCAAAATAATCTCCATCGGGACTGTTCTCCATCTCCTCCTCCAGTTGCCTAGTGAGTTCTTCAATCTTCTTCTCTGCTTCACTTGGCCCACGGCGTCTGGGTGGTGTCACACTGTACGGCAACAAGTTCTTGGGTCCAATAAGCGAGCTCACACTTCCCAATTGTGCTGGGATACTCTCGTCCAGTCTGATCCTCTCTTCTTCATTCTGCTCACTAGTCGCTGCATAATGTGGCGCCGCCACCGAATAATCATCGGACTGTCGGATCCCGCTCACCGACACTGCTCCAGCACGGTGCCCCAGGTATGGCGGTGGGGGGTGCAGCGGTTGTCGGAAGCCGGACTTGAGACAGGAGTTCGGAGTCTCCACGTTGTGGTACACCACGTTGCAGTACTCGGGTGACCGTGTCACGGGCGGAAGAGGCGTGGCAAACTGCTGGGTCACATGATGCGGTCCAAAGTATGTTCGTTCGTAGATGGCGGCCGATGGATATGACGCAATTTGGCGAGGCTGCTGCTGTTGTAAGTAGGGGGCCGCATAAGACTGCGGTTCTGAGCTGGAGTAGGAATGAGCCACTGACGGAACGCCATACAGACTGGAGTGTCCGTACACAGAACTTTTAGTGGGATCATTGGCATAAGCAACAGACGATGACGGACCGTATTGCTCCTGCAAACTGACGCTGGAACACGAGCTACCACCATAATAGCACCCATCCGGCATCATTTCGGCATATCCGGCCACATGCCGGGTATCATCATTCCGGCCTCCCGTCTCCGGCTCGACCATGCCGTAGGGATTGACGTTGGCATAGATGGCCGGCACTGGTGATGACTTTACCGTCATACTAACACAGGTGTGGTGTTGTTGCTGGTTGTGTTGGTGGCCGCTGTTGCTATACTGGTAGGGCATGTTCACTGGATACTGGACACTGTGGGACATGTTGACCCGATCGGTATGTCTCGAAGCTTGCCCGTATTGGACATAGTTCTTGCGGTCGGCTCCCGTGATGGGGCGGGAGATCTCTGGCTTGGTGCCAACAGTTGAAGAGGCAGAAATGAACTGAGATGGATGAGTCTGGGCCGGGCGGGTCAGACTGGATAGCAGTGACTCGACATTAGCGTAGGGTGGGGTTGGTGGGTACTGGTAGGTTGAGGCAGTTGCCAAGGTGATACTTTTGTCATTATCGATCTGGTGCAATGATGCTGTCGACATCGAAACTGGTGGCTTGGCAACGACAACTGCAGAGGACGAGATGCCGACTGAGTAGCAATCAACCTTGCCCTGGTTGGAGTGTTGGTAACTGTTGTCAGTTGTTCGACAGGCGCCAGCTACTCGTAACTGCTCCATGGATTCGATTAGCTGCTGTTGGTTGTCAATGGGTGGCGAGTCAACCGATCCTTGCTCGTAGTCCTCATAGTTGTCAGAGTTGGGTACGGGTCGACCCACAGCGATCCGTGATGTCTCGCTGTTCTTGGTGAATGGGTGTCCGAGGATGACAGGTGTGCATAACTGCGGTTGAACTCCGGATGGTGACTCTGCGTATCCGTGAAGATTGTGGTTGGCGTAGGTCTCATTAAAATATAACTTATTGGAGTACATCTTCACTGCACCGGGACCGTATTGATTAGACTGCTGTTTCTGGGTAGAATTGCCTCTACTGTGGCTTCCGGATCTGGGTGGTGGAGGGATCTGGCGGCAGTGATCACTGTACCTGGGCAGCTGGGAGTATTTGATCTGGTCCAGTACGTTTTCTTTTTTATTGGTGTTTATATCGAGGGGTACGTTGGAGGCAGCAGCTGCACTCAGTGTCAGGCCTTGGTCTCGTGAATAGGACTCCATAGTTGGTGGCAAGATTTAAACCTGAAATATCATATAATTAAAATGCAAATTGTAATTGGACACGTCTACTTTTTTATATCGAATTTCTTAAATATACATAGACAAAAAAACTTTTTAAATAATACTAAACAAACGAAAAAGGTGCATTCTGTACGATATCGAACGTTAAAAATCTTTTTCCTAGGCAGCCTAGGTTAGGCAAAATTTCCAGGTCGCCTACCTAGGGGAGTTTAAGATGTTTAATCAACGGTGAACCTCCTTATTAAAATAGTTTTTTTTTAATATTTCACAGTTTATTTACAATATTTACAATATTTACCCACAAGCAGCCCCCAACAGAGGGGCCTATGGCGGGGGTCGAACGACCAGTTGTATCTGAGCT
>JAQGBY010007803.1:0-11362 GCA_034698785.1 Mycogona germanica
TCCATTTTTCAAGGCCTAGTCCACATTAAAAATTTCCAGTACACTGTTGGAGAAACACAATCTCTGTCACCTTCCATTTCCACCCTGGACCTGGAATACGCTGATCCCTGGATAAAAATATTGTTGCCTCTGTGAGAGAAGAACTCACATTTTCTATGAATAAGTTGGCATCAAGATTAAGAAATTTTCTGATAGTCTGGTTAAGCTTTTGTAAGAAATCTGTGTATGCCATGTACCAGTACGGAACTCTATTTGTAAAGAAAAAGATTTCCAGAACTGGAACCAGAAGCTGGAGTAGAGCAATCCTAAATTACGAAGGGGACATGAATTTCTATAAATTTCTAAACTTTCATAAAACTTATTTTAAAAATGCAATATTTACATGTATTCTTTGCGCAAATTTCTAACAAATTCAAAAGATTTTGTTACAGTAGACCGTCCCTTTGTTAACACCTTTTCAGCGGATTTATTATTTATTTCAATTTTAAGAAAGTACTCATTTCCTATGATTGGTGGAGTTGGAGTTGGAGAAGTTAGCATTTTGGTTTTTCGGCTAAAAAATTAACTTTTCGCGTGAACCGGTCTGACAGTGATGCGGGGGCAAAACGGAGAAAAGTGACGTCGCCATTTGAAAAATGGCGCCCTGCGCAGTTAGGGTCCTGCGCGCACGTCCTCCTTTGATGGCCAGCCACTATAGCGCCCTATATTCCCCATTGGGCGGGAAATTGGCTCAACAGGGAATCAAATAGTGGTGGGGAAGGGGGAGGCAATGAGGGGGAGAGGGAGGGGCAGATAGTGGGTGTGGCGAAATAGGACAGAAAGTTTGGGAGCGTGTGGTTCTCTTATTGGGAGGGGGCGGGGCTCTGACAAAATGGCACCCCCTACTTACACGTTAATGATACCTTATAAAAAATCTAAAATATCCCTTTCATTCAATTTGTGAAATCTCCTCATCCCACTATTTATCAGTCACCAAAATCTCAACTAACGAGACCCATTAACAAATTACAGCATAAATATAAATAACAGTTTGTTCGTTTCAAAGAATTTTTTATTCGTCTTGCTC
The DNA here is from genome assembly GCA_034698785.1 of Mycogona germanica. NCBI lineage: Eukaryota > Metazoa > Arthropoda > Diplopoda > Chordeumatida > Chordeumatidae > Mycogona > Mycogona germanica. Next base: position 1,067 of record JAQGBY010007803.1, read on the forward strand.
CATCTGGTGATATTGTCAAACGGGAATAACCGTTAAAAAAAGTATTCGTTATTTTTGGTTGAGTTTGTTCGATAATACGCGGCTTGGGGTCTTAAGCGAATCCCCAGCAATTGAAAAAAGGGGTTTCGGCTTCATTTTTGGAGCCTCCGTCGAAGCAATAACGTCGGTCGGATGATGATTACACGTACAGAGTGTATTCCGGCCCCGTGATATATATACCCTAGGGTACATGTACACGTCTATAGAATTTTACTACACAATGTTTGCGATACATCGTGTATTGAGCAATTTCATTATTGATGTGCCCGGGAATATACTTCGCAGCATGATTGATATTGGCTGGGGGTTATATAAAGTCACGGCAATATCCGCGACTATACAATCTCAAATTAAAGTTGAAAACGACCGTTTCACAACCAGAGCCTCTCTCTCTCTCTCACCCTCTCAGGAGTTCTCCTCGCTCTTTATACATGTACATGTATTGACCCGCCTGGGTTCCGTGTAAGAAAATTGATCCGCCAACAGCTTGTTTCGCAAGGGGTGTGCACTTGATAAAGTGCGCGCACTCATGGTTGTTGTTGGACTTTTCGTTGGCGTGGAGAAATTCGCAGTCTTGCCTAGGTACTTGCCTAGTCATGTGTCTAGATCACCAAGTGAACCTTCCTATCGTGTTGACTATCGGGTGTTTGTCTCGACTCATCATTTGACATTTAACTTATGCGATGCGAGTCCATTTTTTTATAATTTTAATTCGATTGTCGCAACACCTTAGACTACTCTGAAAGAACGCTACAAGTTGATCTCGCGTAATCTTTCGAGATGAAAAAAGGAAATAACGGTAAGACAGAGATGAGATTAACAAGTCAGACTAAAGACGAGAAGTTTTGTGGTCCGCATCAGACACAACCCTTCCACAATTCCACGCACTTGACGACACGGACATTTGGAAACACTGCCCTTTTTTACAACAAGAAAAAACTGCTGTCTCATCCGCAACCACCTCCCCCCAAAATACACATAACCCTAAAAACGGCGAAATGAATTTCGGCTATATCTCTAAATGTGGTTCTCTGATCGCAGCAGCAACGCACCTTATTCCTACACCCACCCACCCTTCCACATCCACCTCAACACCTCCCCCAAACCATTCCAGTAACCAGAGTCCATATAAAGAGAAGTGTGGGAGTGGAAGTTGGTGGCGATGGTGGTGGCGGGTGGATATAACCGGTGGATCGAAAAAGGGCGGGAGAGGGTGAGGGGGGCGTTGGAAAAGTGGGTGGGGTGGGTGGGGGAAAACGATAATAATAAGCAGGCGCGTTCGTCAGAAATCGATGCGACCAACCCAACGGGCCCGCCACAGGCAGACCCGTGCAGCGCGAGCGCCTATAAGGGATCGATTCCTCGTTTATCCTCCTAAGATCCCCCAACCCGTTTCTTCGATTTTCAAACAAACACAATCAGATACTTTAACGGCTCAAAACCACGGTGTAATTAATTACCAGCGCCCGTTTGTTTGACGCATCGTCCGCTCGGTAGTCACGCCGCACCGCATCACATCCGCACTTTTTAGCACAATGTGAGTGAATGGTGGATCGTAAACAAAAAAATTAAATGCCTCATTGTTAATTAGTGGAATTAAATAATTCATCGAATTGATTAACGAAGTCATAAATTTTCAATTACAACCGGAAGAGCATTAATTGAATTTCCAATAACGTGTACTCGATTTCCGCCTAACGACGGCTGAACCGGAGGCGGCCAAACCGATCCCCGGGCAACGTTGACCACTAGTTGGACAGGTTCCCGTCCAGGGCTGGAGAACATGCGATAGAGGTAATCAATTTTGACACAATTCCACTAAAACGTTTTGTTTTCGCATTGTGATCGCCCTGCCTCTAAACGGTTGTCAAGGAACGACAATCTGGAGGCAGGAAGTTCACCAACAGTGAATTCTGTGCAAGATGACAGATTCACGATGGGTTCGTTAGATGGTGCTCGAGTCGAGTGAGATGTGATCCGTACTAATACCTTAGTTAGACTGGCCAAGCATACTTAATCCAAGCATGCTAAGCAAGGTGCGTTTAGACATTGAACAGAATCGGTGCGTGATGCTCAACCGTGCTCTGACAAGAAAATGCTAGTTGCTGTCTAATGACAATTCGTCCATCTCAATTGTGCTTGAGAGGGTGCGTTAAACTTTTAAATTTAAGATTCGTGGACGTGATTTGTATCGCTTGCGATGGATAAGTCACGATCTCAAAGGAAAACTTGTCCCAATCTCAATCACAACTGAAATCTCTCAAGCAACTTAAAGCATAACAATAAGACAAATGAATCAGGTGATGACTACTACAGGCAGCGCCTTACACTTATGCTTAAACTTGAAGCATGCTTACAGTGTAACTAGGATATTATGAGCACTGCATTTTTCAGCTAGGAGGCGTACATTTCGCAACTGTCTCTGGAACGCCACCAGAAGGCATTTATCTTGAGAAGAGGAAAAATAGCACCGCTGCTGACGAATCGAGATCGTAAGATGTCCTGAGAGTAGAAGACGATTGAAAGACCGTGGGGGAAAAGGTCACAGAGGTGAGAGCTTGGGTTCGCATTCCGACGTCCACCTGTCCACGTAGATGGACACCGGGTACCAGGACCACGTTCGCAGAGCGGCCACCAACACGTCACCCAACCCTTACCCATTTCATCCCCGCCATTATCCCACCCCCCTGCCACCGCGTGCGGCCCGTTCGTATGATTGACGACGTCCGCCTAGTAACTGTAGGACCCCTTACCCCCTCCCTGCCTCCAATCCACCCTCTTTATCCCCCACCTCACTGCATTTTCGCTCCAACAAACCAAGATTATAGAGAGCGAGGCAGAGAGAGAGCGAGAAACAGGAACTCCATCCGATTCAGGATCACAGCTACCAGATAGGATAGGGAATTTGCCTACACGCTCGGGACAACAACCGAGAGGAATCCGAAACTTTCCCGCAACTGTTTTAGGGACGAATTTTAATAAAATGGCGAACAATGTTATTCAGAGAAAAATATTTTTATTCTACATCCCTCTTTCTCTCAAACAAAACAAATGTCCCCATGTCAGTCAACATCTACAACTGAACATGTCAGAAAAATTGTCTCACAATTACGATGCATCTTTTTTGCAGTGTACGAACTCCTTACGATTAGTGTTCGCTTTTGGCGCTTGGCGGCGATAGTTTTTGGATGGAAGATAGCCTATTCGTTGGGTGCAAGGAGGATTCAACGATGGGGGGGATATAAAAAAAAACGTCAATCGATATACAAGAGAGCGAAGCATCCATAGGCATATGTGTCGTATAGAGCTCGAACACGCGTTTTTGTTTCAATTGGAAATGCAGCACTCGCTATATGACATGTCTCTGCACGTCTAGTGGGCACATACACACATACACGTACCGAGGGTTCGAACGCAAAAACAGCGACGTCCGCTGTTTTGAGAGCAAGCTGATTTATAGTTTGTGTCTCACACTCTCTCTCTCCATCCAGGCTCTCCGAGCGACGCGGACCGGGGCTCATTTTGTTTGTTCCGCCCTCCTGCATTTTTCCGATCGGCGTCTTTACCGATCGCAATATATACACATGTAGACTTACGAGTATTCCGTAGACGCGTGGTTCTATAACTTCTAACGTGAAGCCCTAAGGAAGGATGAAGAGTGTCTCCAGACCCGTCTTGTTAGGGTTGCAGCAAAATGCGGTCTCCTGCAAAGACCTACGCCTAGACTCACTATCCACTTTTTAAAACTTATCAGAGCCTCCATTCCATAGATTTGAAGTTGTCATTACAGTAACTAGAAAACACCAGAAGTATGACCTGACTTCAATAAAACTTCGAGCAAAGCGCTGTTGTTTTCTAGTTACTGTAATGACAACTTCAAATTACACTGTAAGCATGTTTCAAGTTCGAAAGAGTAGATATGAAGCCGATAGTAGTAATAACAAAAATATAGGATAATTGTTTGGACTGCAATCGAGAGTCGGCAGCAAGATCGTCGATAAATAGGGTTTATATCTGATCTTACGTACCTATTACTCGGAAATCGTGTAATCCGAAGAGTTCCGTGTAATTTTCAAATTTCCATGTAATAATGCCGTGTAATTTCAAAGTATCGCCCAATTTGCTTTTTTGAATGTTTCAAAAAGTGAAAACGGACTATATTTGAAATGGTAAAACATTGCTGTTAAAGTCACTAAACTATTTAAATCTAATCTCCCACAATTTGACGATTGATTTGAATTGATTGATTTAATTGGAATTGAAATACCCCGTTTAATTGTCAATTGTTTCCACGCAGACGCCGTGTAATATGCACTGCTTTTCGTGTAATAAGTAGGTCTTTATCCATAGAAGTACAGAGTGTACAGACCATTGACCAACTGCTTTGTTCTACTGTTTACTGAATTAAAAGCATGTAAGTGTTATGCCGGTAGGTGACATCCCAGTCTCCCTGACCAGACATTGGCGCCATCTGGCGACATTCCGGATAATAACCTCCTTATCCTGAACTCAAATATGGCGACAAATGACGAAGACGAAGGTTCAAGACGTTCTTACGCATGAGCATTTAACTTTGAGTATTTCAAAACTCTTTGCTGCGCAGTTCGCGAGAGTTCCTCCGAAGTCGCAACGCGCAAGTAATTGTTCTATAAAAAATGGTGCTATATAATGTATATACTCGTACAAACATGCATATAGTATATGCATGGTAAAAAAAAAGCAATCATCACTTAATGACCAAACACTGTTTATGACAAGTGGGTTGGCCAAAGGCAGGAAACAGGAGGCTAACATTTTTTCAACATCGCATGCGTGTACATGTATACAGTGTGCCGCCACAGAATAGGACCAAGGTCGGATTTATTAATATTTTTACTACGAATCGTAAAAAAAACTCCCGACCACGCTAGAAACTCCGATCCCCAGCGGCTCAGTGCGGGAGCGCTACCATACTTACGCACACCGAGTGTTGGGAGGAATAAGGAAAAAAAATAGCAGATCTCCTCGTTTATGGTGTGAGCTAATTAGACCACGATTGATGTACTGTACGCGTAGACTCTACGTGGTTGCGTTGGTACATCGGAGGCGGAGACCAGTGCTGAGCCACGTGACTTTGGTGCGGCCAGTCCCCGTGGGGAGGTTGACTGATCGGGGAGGAATGAGCTCCGGGGTCGGTCACATTGACAATTTGTACATCACCTTACCAGACAGTTTTTTTCCCATGTCGTCTGGGGATACATATTCAGGTTAAATGAAGTATTGATGTGTTTATTGGTTGACGTAGTGCAGCATATGGCGTGCAGGTTGAACAGCGGATAGCTCGGCCGGTTAATATTTTTAATGGATTATTTAATTATTTGTGGAGCGGCCAAAATGGAAAATCTTTGGAGCAATGGGGTTGTGGGGTTGTGGTTCCTTCTGGTGGTCTTTCAGCAAAACCAACAAAGAAAAGATACCTTACTAATTTTATGCTGACCCTGGAAAACGGCAATCGCTGATCATTTCGTGATGAGGTAGATTTTCTGGTTTCTTGCTGCCCCTTGCAAATTAGCAATCACTGATAGCTTCGTGATGCAGGAGTTTACTGGTTTCATCAGAGGTATAAATTCTATTATTTGTAGAAAAATAAAAGTGTGCTTCAGCACGCCGAAACGGATGTATTGAATAGAACAAAATAAAAGAATCGAACCATTGACTATAAAATGATGATAAATTCGGACTACATTTTTATCATCACTTTATAGTTCGATTATTTTATTTTATTATTTATAGGTTGCAGAGTATTTGTTAACGAATATAATTTGATTCTTAATTATATTTTTTAACGGAGTGCAACAATTGGCGCGTAATCAAAAAGTGCATTACAAATAGTAATGAAATTTTTAAAAATTATTATGTTAATCTTAAATATTTTTAAAAACATTCAATGAAAAATAATTTTGCTTTTCAACCAATTTGGCGACTAACTTTGTAGTCTGGAGCAAAATTTGACACAGTTGCCAACAACGGTAGGTAACCGATTTTGTCGACGGATTAGGGAATTTATGATTGATGGGCAGCGAAAGCGGGACACCGTCACACGGCATCACTGGCAGTGTGCCGTATTTCGTACCTTTGGCGCTCGTCTAACCACCAATTGTCAATCGGTGGTATAATAATGCTAATAACGCAGTACGCTGTGCTGAGGGTTGTAGGGCGGCGCCCATGTCCCACTTGGCTGGTGGGTGGAGGGGGATGTTAGGCGGAGGAGGAGGAGGAGGAACTAGAAAAATCGATTAGGTCAAGCCGAAATCGATAAAACGATTTTTTAAATTGAAACTTCAAACGAGGCCGGTTCTACCACTTAGGCGACGGCGGCGGCGTCCCTCACATACATGTCTGTAGATGACACTACGTAATTGAATATTTAATTATTTTCACTGTGAGATTCTTTGGTAGAGGAAAAAGACCTTACCAACACTGTCACCGACAGAAATGCAAAAATATTGCCAGACACTTGTAGTTGGAAAATTTAAAGATCTTTAAATGAGTTATTATTTTGAAAAACCATTTCAAAGTATTTTCTTTATATAACTCTGGAGGTGTCTATCTGATTTTAATAAAGGTTAAATTAACCTGTATTACCTGTAATGCTAAAGCTAAGTACTAACTTAAATTTGTACTTCAATTATGTTGAATAATGATTAACCGTGTGACGTTGACAAATAATAATCAACATGCAATGAAACGGATGCCTAGAACCTTTCACAACCTATGTAGTTTAGACTTAGGATAGGCAAAATTATCAGGTCGCCTCCTAGGGGGAAGGGTTAGGGCGGAAACGCTGGTGAACCTCCTTAACAAATAGCTCAAGAACCTTTCGCGTATCAAATACCTTTCCATTGTCATTATCAACTCATTTCAAAAATAAATGTTCGTGCCGATTTGATTTTTAAATTTTTTTTTTGGTAAATTTGAAAAACGAAGTTGGTGGACCTAACTACTTTTGGTGATGTGTCGGTTTGAATACGAGTCCAAATCCGAAAGGCAACTTCTTGCAATTATCTCGTTTCTGAGGCAAACTGAAGGTCCTTCCAGAGCCAATTTACAAGCCATCGGGCCGTCGATAGATCGGTCGCAATCTACTGTACAGGGCAGCAGCGAAGAAGGTGCCAAAATTGTGTGCGTCCGTTCTTTATCTCGGCCTCAGGGGTCCCCCATAACCATAATACTCGAACGCGCCACTGGTTCATAAAAGGTTGTTTTACGACAGTTTAGTCGATAAAGCCCATTAGTATTGAGCAAACAGACAACTAAGCCATCGCGCCGGGTCTATAAGACACGTTATCGCCGACGTCTCGGGTCTGACATAATGACGGTTCATCACTGACCGGGTTGACCCGGGGCTCTCGCGGCAAGGAGATTTTCTGATCGATGTGGCATATCGATAAAGGCTCAGTAGAATCGATATTGGTTAACTTTAATGCTAAAGTTGGTCGATAAAACATGTTAACATCCGAAAGCTATGCGAAATTCATAAAATCTGAATGTTAATTATTAAAGCTATGCGAAATTCATAAAATCTGAATGTTAATTATTAAAGCTATGAGATATTCATAAAATCTGAATGTTAATTATTAATTTACTGACGCTTAAACCTGTCACAGGAACAGATATTCAATATTCCAAATATTGCAACTGCAGAAAAGTAGTCATACCTGCCCACTTAGTCTTTTTTAATTATTTTAATTTTATGCTTTGTACTTTTCCTAGCTCTACCTGCTCATTTTCTACAAATAACTTATTATATTTAATATTACAACTTAAAAGTCATCCATATGCAGATTTCCAGTCTGGGTTGCGTATAGAATTGACGATTATTAAAGCTATATTATAGAACTTTCACGCAGATTGATATCAAAATGTCAACTATTCGAGAGTTTTCACGAAATTACGAACTCGCCGTAGCCCAGTCATTATTGCGACTGACTGTGGCTCGGAGGCCACGGGTTCGATTCCGGGGTGCTGGTGAAAATGTGTTCCTACGCACCAAGGGGTACAGAGACGCCAGCAGTGCAAAAAAGAAACTTTGCAAAAAAACGTTTAAATTATTAAAAACACTCACTTCACTTCACATACACTTTCGGTTCTCATAAGAAGCGACACAAAATCCCCCTCTTCAAAAACGCAGCTCTCCCATAGTCTTTAATTGTGACGATTTGACAATCGCATAGATGCAGCGGGAAAACGCGAGGCCCACGATGTCATCCTTCCCGCAATGCCCGCGTGCTATACAATTTGCCAACTCAGTGAAAACGGGCGGAGCTTCTTTGCCCTCGCGTTAGCAGTACTTAACGTGCGGCGCACGCATTGGCCGCTAGTGGCGCTCTTATCAGCTTTTCATTCAAATGAAACTCGTCGGGAATCAAATGAGCTAATTTGAAGCAATTATATACGCCATTCCTCGGCTTTAAAAAAACACAAATTATTTCGTCCATCTCCGTAGATATTTTTTGAATTTCCGCAAAGAACTTTGCAATATTACGAGTAATTGTAATATTTGATAAGCATAAGCTATCCCTTTATAACCCGACACACCGACAAAGAAAGTCTTTGGGGAATAAAGTTCCTTAAAAGCACACAGATGGAGCTGGGGAAAAAACACAAAGCCATATTTCTTTTTCTGAGAACTCTCTAATTAAATCTGCGCTTGCTTGGTCCTCGTGTAGTAAAACTGGCATGACGTTTAACGAGTCATGCTAATTAATAAGAATGTTTCCGGGACGTCTGCATTCGGTGAATTATGTATAGTCATTTTGTGTAGACGCGAAAACAATCGATACCGAAACAACCTAAAAGTGACAAAAAATCTTGATAATACTTGACTAGGTACGTTAGCGTCTCGGCAATCCTGATCTGGTGTTCCCCATCTTGAGTCCGATGCAATCAAAATTATAACTACGTAAGCCGCTTCGACCACTGTTTCGGTGAAATAGGGCTCGTCGCGCGGGGTCAGCGCAGGTCAACTTTGGCTTAATTAATTCACGCAGCTCGCCCCGACTCAAGAAACGGTAGGCTGGCGCATGTACGAGAATAGGAGAAGGTAATTTCGCATCGAGTTAGATTTTACACTACATTTGAAGTCGATTCAAATACAGAAACCACCAAGTACCAATTGTTACCGGTGATATAGATAATCGATAGAAGATATTCAAATTAGGAATTACCTAAATTCGGTACTGGCTCACTCGTATTTTAAATCAGCATTTTTTAAAAACTTGTATCACCTTAAACTGAAGAGAATGATTAGAAACAGAATGAGAGCCCGCGACGGGATTCGAACCCGAGACCAGTGTCTGTCGCAACTTATTAAGTAGAGATATACGGAGAGAAAGACGGAGTTTTGCATTGGGTATTGCGTCGACCGTTTAAATCGAAATGTCGATGTTCGAATCTCAACAACAGCTACTGAAACAAACCAACAAACAAACTGACTACTGTACCATTCAAATATAAGACGACTCACAAAATATCCCAACATCACATTTGGAGTAATTCTAATATATCTTAAAGAAAATAGAAACCCCTGAAATCAAAGTAATCTTAAGTTTAAAACTTTTTGAGATTCTGTAAGAATAGATTAGGCAAACCAAATTGATACTGTGTTGTCCACAGGAAAAATCCATAATACAAACAACAGGAAACTGGAAAAATCAGGTCCATTCAAATCGTCTCTAAGCTTCTTCCAATGTGCGTGCAAACTTAGATTCTTCGCATACTAAATAAAAATAAATTACTTAAACCGCTGCCCGCAACAAATTTCATCTTTTCCCACAAACCCCTTTTTCCATTAACCCCTCCCCCACCTCTGAAATACACAGTAGATACTCTCTCTCTCTCTCTCAACACTAGCGTACTGCGCTTTGTGGTGGGGTCGTCCCTTGGGAACCCAACAGCTGAAGCATGAACGTAGGGTGGGTCGGTGGGGGCCGGGAGAATATTTACCATCCCCGAAGTTGGTCCCCCAAACATATCCCCCTAACCCCCTTCTCTCTCCCAACACCTAATCCCGTGACGGCAACGCCACCCCCTGCTCCCTTCTTCCCGCTCCTGAAACTGGCAACCCGCTCCTAGGAATAAGTCTCCCTGCAACAAAGGGGTTGGAATGACAAATCCATGAATAATCCTAAACCAAACCACACAAATAAGGAGGTAGGAGCCGATGATAGTTAATCACTGAGATAATTGGGGATTGCAGGACTCAATCAGATACTCGGC